>JASPKZ010007970.1:0-117500 GCA_030220185.1 Diploptera punctata | reverse complement strand
TAATAATAATAATAGTAATAATAATAGTAGTATTATAATAATAATAATAATAATAATAATAATAATAATATTATTATTATTATTATTATTATTATTATATGTGGAAATAAACGGGAAGCTACCACACCTACAACTCCCTAGTAAAGCTGCAAGCATATCATCAAAATGCTATGATTGCAGTGAAGGACCTGCCTTCTGGCAGAATTACTATGGATGGATGGATTATTATTACTATTATTATTATTACTACTATTGCAGCAAATATTATGCAAATTGTTGGCTCCAAAAATCTCTATTTGAGTCCACCGCTGTGGTCTCGAGGTAGCATGCTACCTTGTCACACCATTCCCGATCGGGACAGGCTCCTGAGTGAGATTTTTTCGCGATATTTCCTCATCTGTAAGACAAATGTCATGAAGCTTAGGCCCAACGATCCCCGAAAATCTTCCGGCCATCATCATCTTCATCATCATCATCATCATCATCATCATCCTTATCATTATCATCATCATGCTTCACCGGTGTGGAAAGCAACGGGAAGCTACCACACCTATAATTCCCTAATAAAGCTGCAAAGCATAGCATGAAAATGCTATGATTGCAGTGAAAGACCTACCCTTGGGCAGAATTACTATGGATAGAATCACTATTTCCTAGCCCATACTTTGTCATTATCTGTTGAGTCTTCTGTATCCAGGATAATAATAATAATAATAATAATAATAATAATAATAATAATAAATATTTATTTATACGGCAGAGTTAAAGCCGTCTCTTCCACTCAACCAATAACAATTAAATGTTACTGTACAGCCTTTGAAATAATTGTTGGCGCACAGGTAATTTTCAAGTCCCAGATCGAAGCCACTGCGCATGACCAGGGATCAGTTGTTTGGTTCACAAGTACGCGTATTTGAGAAACTAAAATCCGTTCTATTTCGTTGTGTGTCGTGCAATGGGAAATAATTTCGCGTATATAAGCAGTGCGGTAAATGCTGTAAATAATACAAAGCAAAAAAAATAAAACAAAACAAAGACAATTAATTGATATAAGGACAAGAGAGAGAGAGAGAGAAAAAAAAAACATGACAGCGGGATCGAACACGCGACCTCCTGCATGGAAAAAAAAGCTCCCTCCACTAGACCACAACCGTTCCCTGCTAGAAACTGTCTGTATGAAGCGATGCAATACTCCAGAACTTACTTGTATAATGAAATTATATATTAACTTGTCTTCATTTAAATTAATCAGAGCATTTTACAATAGTATTGGAAATAAACAATCTTGTTATGCCTTGTGTTTTTTTAAACAAAGTAACTTAAAATCTTTATTCATTATATATATATATATATATATATATATATATATTATATGATGTTTCCTTTAATTAATTTCCCTATATATATATATATATATATATATATATATATATATATATATATGGTATGATAAGAAAAATAAATGCCTGGACGGGATTCGAACCCGGAACTCTGAGTACCTGAGCGTGATATCCATTACACCACCAGGCGAATCCAATTGAAACACTTATTTTTCTTATATATGTATCATATTCTCCATTATTACTAGATATTACCATATTAAGCTTGCATTGCTCAATGTTAAACATTTAATTATAACATCGATAAAGCGTCACTGCTATAAAGTAAAAAAATATATATACACAAATTTATTTATTTAACATAGCCTGGTAACATGCAGGCATTATAAAAAGTAACGACATTATTAAAAAAATTCCTGACCAGGATCGAACCTGGGCCTGCGTCATTGCATGAAAGCATCTTACCGACTGCTCTACTGGAGCGAACGATACAAGTAGGCCTACTGCATCAGAAGTAAGAGCTAATTTACTATTGATTGATTTAAGAGACCATTACTTGCTTTCAATCATCTGATAACTCTCTTAACTTAGAAATTCAATTAATACATTTATTTGTTTAAATTCTTTCAATAACGATTGGTATAAATCTATGATTGACCCTTTATGCCGCCGGATTTGACCTAAAAGGAGACAGCACATGTAACAACTTACTCGTGTGAAACGCTCTTCAAAACTTTTAATTTTCCACCATCAAGAATTGCGCCAACATTTTTTTCAAAGGCTGTACATACAATTAGATATTTATTTACAAATTTAATTGTGTTTAATGTACGGTGAGAATATTCCCAATATTTAATAATTATAGTAGACAATTATACAATAATTTACAGGCAAACATACATGAAGAAGACAGAATATATACAAAGCTAAATAAAGAATGAAATCAAATAAACTAGATGTTTCTTTAATTTAATATTAAAAATATCACTCGCCTTAAAATTTGAGTTTTAAATTTTTTTGCATAAAATACGAGGTGAAGTAATATTTTTAATATTACAATATTAATACCTCAAATTGTTACTTCCTACTAAGTATCAACAAAAAGCTAGATATTATTAGCTTTGTAAATCTTTTGTTCACCTCTGTGGTCTCGAGATAGCGTGTTGTCTTGTTACGCATCGGGCCCGGGTTCGATTCCCAGTCAGGACAAGCCTCCTGGGTGAGGTTTTTTTGGAGTTTTTCTTCACCTGTAAGACAAATGTCAGGTAGGTTTGAGGTCCAAAAGGTCCCCGAACATCGTCTGGCCATCATTATCATCCCACGGTGTAGAAAGCAACAGGAAGCTACCACACCTATAATTCCCTAGTAAAGCTGCAAAGCATAGCATGGAAATATAGAATAGAGAAGATTTATTAACTTGTCTTTAGAAAGACGCTACAGTCCAACAGACCCTTACTTCAGGAGGGAGGGAATTTCAAAATCTTGAGCACGAAAATGTTATCATAGAATAGATAGATGGTAAGTGTTAAATTACTCTGATCTTACACCGCTGTCGTAGACTAAGCAATGAGACAAAATTATTTTGAATCGTATAGTTCAATTCTGTAAATGGTTTATCTACCGCTGAACTGCAACAGTATCAACTTTCTAACAGTTTATTGTTCGTGGATTAGGCTTCTTTCTCGTAAGTTAATCATTTTGTGGCATCTGGAGTACGTCTTTCTGATGTCCCTTACTTCAGAATACCAGAGTTGAGTGGAAGAGAAGGCCCTATGGTTGTAATTTTGCCCCTAAATTAGTGATTCCCAAACATTCAAAAGTCGCGGCTGTCTTTTTCCCCGCTAATCATGTAGGCCTGACTGGAGTCATTGTTATTTCAGTGATCGTTTATGTCGTCTGATTATTTTTATTTATGCCTATAGACGTTCTAATATTTAAGATTATATCGCGGCTAGAATCTTTAGGTGTATCAAGTAAGGTATTTGCTATTATTATTATTTAACGTCGCTCTTTAACAACTAAGGTCATTTGCGTTGCAATCCAAATCTGGACATGAAAGGGACGACACATTTTGTAACGGGTCTCTCTCTCTTTTTTTTTTTTCCAGTTCTGAAGTTTTTTTTATGTGCTGACCCATGATTTTAGTTCCTTTCCGAAGGAAGAATTTGTATGCCCTGAAAAACCCATTACTCTGGCAGAATTGAATCCCATTAACCATTAGGCTGTGTGTTTCTATGTCTTCTTGTGACGAAATTAACTGAGTTTAAATTTAATTATATTATGAAATTGTGCGCACAAACAAAACAAACAATAAATGCTTTAAAATCTGTTTGCTGGAGCAAAAATATTTAAAAAAATATAGAATTACAAACATATCATTCCATAGTTGAGAGCATTTTAACATATGGTACAGAAGTTTGGCAAATTTTTACCAGGGAAATGAAAAGAATTTTAAGTACTTAAATGGATATAAGTTATTAAGAAGATCAGCTGAAAAATCTAGAATATATAGAATAAGAAATAAAGGAAATTATGGGTGTGCAAGAGAAGCCGGTGTCTCAGAGGGTCGGTGTATTGACCGAATGTCATCCATGACATCTACGAGCAAATAAGGTAACAAAGGAGAGGCTATGGATCAACAATGGGCTACGCCATTATAGATAGATAGGTAGATAGATAGACGAGGAGCAAGACATCATACGAGTAGTCATTATACGAAAGAAAAGATTATAGTGGTATGACCATGTCAACAGAATGCCAGAGCAAAGATTACCTAAACTTATTATGTAATGCATCCCAATGGAAAGGAAGAAGGAAGGAAGACCAAAGATAAGTTGGATTGAGGGTGTGCAAGCGGCTATTATTGTCAGAGGATTGGAGGAAGATCAATGGATGGACAGAGAGGAATGGCGTTTGGTTTCCGGAAGACAACGGCAGCTGCCAATGACACCGGATGATGATGATGATGAAATTGTGATTATCAATATTATTATTATTATTATTATTATTATTATTATTATTATTATTATTATTATTATTATTATTATTATTATTATTATTATCATTATTATTATTTATGTAATATTAATATATTACATATATATATTACATACTTTAATGTACATATAAATAGAAATGTATTTGTATTTATGTCATTCGTCTGAAGGAGATTCAATGTATTAAAGCAGCTGTTACGAATATTAAATGAAATACGTATTTATGAAAAATGTATTAATCTTTAATATTCTTATTTATTAAATATATTATTATTAATGGTAATGAAATCCCAACCCAGCATTTGCCAAAAAAACCTTATTCCGGGAAGTCAGCACAGGATTTTACCCGGGTCCTCCTGAATACAAATTTCAAATTCTTATTATCAGAAGCAAACCGCTAGTTAGAGTAATTAATTTGAGGTATGTGGAGAAGCTCACGGGCGAATCCAATTTATATTCACTAATATATACTGAGCTCTATGATAAAAATGTAAAATAACAAATCACAACAAAATGGTCAATATTTAGTAGAAACTAGCTAATTTACAAAAAAAAAAAACAAAGTAGCATCAAGATTCTATGGGTGTTGCCATTTTATCATTTCTAATCACTGATGCATACGACTATTTTCTGGACGTGGCACAGTGATGGGAGCCGCTGCCTTAAATATTAGGCACACCATGTATAATTTATGCTTTAAAAACTAGAGATACGATTATCTTGTTTCGTGTAACTATTATTGGGCAGATATAAAAATGCAGGTGTTGACGCATTAATGTCGGTCTCCTGGAGTAATCGTTACCATGGTTCGCGGATTAAAACCCGACCGGAGTTTAAAACGTAAAATCCTTAATATTTATTTGTTTGTTTTATTTATATGTTTGTTTATTTAGCCTGGTGGAGTTAAGACCACGTGGCTATCTCTTCCACTCACCAGGACAAACATATAATAGTATTAGAATATAACTATCAAAATTATCTCTAATATTAAATACTGAATAAATATATTTAATCAATAAAATAATATCTATACGATTGGCATAGAAAATGCAATAATGTTAATGATAATTAAAATTAAGACCAAAACTAATAATAAAATATGTACAAGTAAGATAAATTATGTGGTAGACTATCCCTATATAATTTATATAGAATAATGATGTATAGGAAACTATTTTGTCAGTTATACAATATTTAAAACAAACAAATGAAAATATTTGTTAATCTTAATGCTATTTTTCATAAATAAATTTAATATTTATTTATTACTCGTAATATTTAAAATAATACTATCAGTGAGGTATGTAAGTTTGTATGTAAGTTGGTTTGTCATTAAACAATTCTTTAGTTTGTTTTTGAAGAATATTATAGTTTGACAAGGAAATCCCGTGTTCTGGCAAGTGAAACTGTAAAAGATAGTAAAAAAATACACATTGTGATGAGGAGGGATATTAAGGACAATGTGCTGATAGGATCGAGTGTCTAAATTATGTGTGTCGGAGAGTTTAATGAAGCGGAGTGATAAATAATTAGGCGATGATATGTGAAGTATTTTACAGAGAATTGACAGTCCTACGATCTCTTAGACCAAATCACGGTAATTGTTCCAGAGACGGGGTAGCATGGTCAAATTTGCGAATACCACTAATAAAACACACATGGCTTCCTTCAGAAAAAAAAAGTAAACCTGTGGATTCCGTGTCATAGAATTCGGCTTGTGCTAGTGCGAGTCCTTATGGGAGAACAACATTTCCCTTGGAATTTCGACTAGTACGGGACCGTGAGGAATTTGGGTAGCCTCAGGCTCAGGTTGAGAAGAAACCAGCCCCTACAAACTGACCATATGTCACTCCTATACTGGCCGGCTGATTATCCATTATGTGATTAACACATGCAGATGTGAGGCCAGGAGCCGGCTGGTAGGACAAGGACCTTCCATGTCTGTCGCACAATGGTGAAGTATTAGTTAAAGAACCTCAAGCCACAAATAAGAGATCACTGAGCAAACTTTATCGCTTCATTCCACGCCTGGATTTGAATTGCGACTCTAGTGATCTGAGCTGTTAAAGATGACAGTTAAAACAAATACTAACCAGCTGTATTCAAAGACAATAAAAAAATCACTTTATTATTTCCAAAGACATTAATACGATTCTACAGAAATAGTCACACATTATTTTAATTAAAGAAAATTATTGAATTTATTTTCATTCTTTTACCCTCTTCCATAGGACTTAACAAATTTATGAATGCTCAAAGGTAGGGAGGGCGCAATAAACAATCATAATATGCATGGTCTTTAGTGTCCCTACCTTCCACTAGGCCAGGCCTGTTAATAAGTACTCACTGGGTGCTCACTCCTATTCAACCCAACGTCAGATAGGCAGACTATGTAAGACGCTGCTACTCACTTGTCAGTTGTTTTGTTTTATTGGGAGTGCACCTGTATGCAGATAGGAGGGGACTGCCTTTTCACACCTAACTTACTTACTTACTTACTTACTTACTACTTACTTTCACACTAGTACCAATTATTACTTTATTATATCGGACTGTCAACAGCATGTACGGCTTAATTCCCGTGCGACCCATATTTGTAAATAATATTGTAAATATATTACTTTTTGTCTAATAAAGTCCTACTACTACTACTTACTTACTTACTTACTTACTTACTTACTTACTTACTTACTTACTCACTGGCACTATCGAACGCGTAGCTATATGGCCGCACGGACATAAGCTCTCCCTATCCTGAGCTAATGCTTTCCAATCGTTCCCTGTATAATCTACTTCCCTCAAATCATAGTTAATGTTATTCTCCCACCTCATTCTTGGTCTACCAACTGGGCGTATTCCCTTTGGTTTTCCTACAAGAAGTTTCCATGCGTGTCTTTCATTCCCCATACGCACAACATGTCCTTCCCATCGCAGTCTACGAGACCTAACTGTTCTTATTATATCTTATTATATCTGGCTTCCTATAGAGACCATGTAGTTCATTGTTATGCAGTCTTCTCCATTCTCCTGTCTGTTCATCTCTCTTTGGTCCAAAAATTTTCCTAAGTACTTTATTCTCAAATACTCGTAATCTCCTTTCCTCCCTTAAAGTAAGAGTTCATGTTTCACACCCATATAATATAACTGGTAGAATAATAGTTTATATTTTATATATTTTCAGTTTAACTTTTTTGAAAGGAGTTGGGACATCAAAAGTCTCTGGAATGCATAATAGCATGCATTTCCAGAATTGAGCCTATGTTCAATTTCTTTGTGCATACTTACTTACTTACTCACTGGCACTATCGAACCCGTAGGTTCATGGCCGCACGGACATAAGCTCTCCATACATCCCTATACTGAGCTAATGCTTTCCAATCATTCCCTGTATAATCTACTTCCCTCAAATCATAGTTAATGTTGTTCTCCCACCTCATTCTTGGTCTACCAACTGGGCGTTTTCCTTCTGGCTTTCCTACAAGAAGTTTCCATGCACGTCTTTCATTCCCCATACGCGCAACATGTCCTGCCCATCGCAGTCTACGGGACTTAACTGTTCTTATTATATCTGGCTTCCTATAAAGACCATGTAGTTCATTGTTATGTAGTCTTCTCCATTCACCTGTCTGTTCATCTCTCTTTGGTCCAAAAATTTTCCTAAGAACTTTATTCTCAAATACTCGTAATCTCCTTTCCTCCCTTAAAGTAAGAGTCCATGTTTCGCACCCATATAATATAACTGGTAGAATAATAGTTTTATATATTTTCAGCTTAACGTTTTTTGAAAGGAGTTGGGACATCAAAAGTCTCTGCAATGCATAATAGCATGCATTTCCAGAATTGAGCCTATGTTTAATTTCTTTGTGCATCTCATTCCTATTTGTGATTATTGTTCCTAGGTATTTGAATTCAGCCAATTCCTCAAAATTTCCCTCATTTGTCATTAGCTGTCCATTTCCATTATATAATGTATTTCTACGTGTGACCATATATTTAGTTTTACTGATATTTACTTCCAGTCCCAATTTCTTAGTGTTACTCAATAGTGTGTGCGTGTTGGCCTTTAGTATCTCCTCGCTATCGGCCAGTAGTACTACATCATCAGCATAAACTAACAGCTTATTAATACCATTCAGTTGTAAGCCTTCCTCATTCTCTAAAGATTTAATGGCATGCTCTAGTACAAAATTAAATAGTAGAGGAGATAGTGCATCTCCTTGCTTCAACCCATTCTGGATTTCAAAAGTATCTGAAAACTGTTTGCCTACACGCACCCTACTCGTTGAGCCATTTAGACACATTCGTATAAGTCTAACTAACTTTTTAGGAATTCCGAACTCCAGCAGGATACTATATAACTTCTCCCTCTTAATTGAATCATATGCTTTTTGGAAGTCTACGTATAGTTGATGTACAGTACCATTATATTCCCATTTCTTTTCTAAAATCTGTCTTATACTAAAAATCTGATCTGTTGTAGACCTGTTTCTTCTAAATGCACATTGATGATCTCCTAGAATGTCATCAATATAGGGAGTAAGTCTGCTTACTAATATATTTGTTAGAATTTTGTACGAAGTTGAAAGTAATGAGATGCCCCTATAGTTGTTGCAATCAGTTTTATCTCCTTTCTTATAAATTGGTACGATAATTGATTCCTTCCATTCATCTGGAAGAGCTTCTTTTTCCCAAATCATACTAAGCAACCAGCGTATCTTGTCCATCAATTTTTCTCCCCCTGATTTTATCAGTTCTGCTGGGATCTCATCTGAACCTGATGCTTTATACATCTTCAATTTTTCAATTGCCATTTCAACCTCTAATGCACTTGGCTCTGCGACTAGCATTTCTGCTGTCTGTAACTTATCCTCCTCAATGTCCTGTTCTGTATGTACATTTAATAGCTGATTAAAATAACTTTTCCATCTATTTAATATACTCTTGGAATCTGCAATCATATCCCCATTTTCATTCCGAATTATGTTTGTTCTAGCCTGAAACCCTTTCTTCTCTATACTAATTCCCTGATATAATTCTCTAATGTTCCTATTTTTTGCATTCATTTCAAGATCATTAATCTTCTCTCTCAAATATTCCCTCTTTTTACTCTTTAGTAACTTGGTGGTTTCCCGTCTAACACTACCCAATTGCTCTAAATTTACCTCATTTGGCTCGTGTAACCATTTCATTTTTGCTAGCTTTCTTTTCTTTACAATGTCGGCACATTCCTCATCAAACCATTTCTTGTTTTGCCTCTTTTTTAAACAACCAATGCTTTCTGATGCTGACAATTTAATAGTATCTCTTATAGCCTCCCATTCTTTATTTATATCAGTTTCTTCTTCGTTTGCCACATTGTCATCTGAAGATTCCAGTACTTCAAATCTATTAGCAATTTTGATTTGGTATTCTTGCCGCATTTCATCATTTTTCAAGTTTTTTAATTCATATTTTACAGAATCATCTTTAGCGTTTGTTCCTCTCATAAGCGATAGCCGTTGTCTGATTTTCACCCTGACCAGATGATGATCTGAATTGCAGTCTGTCCCTCTAACTGATCTAACATCAATGATGCTACTGTGCCAGCGTTTATCCACTAATACATGATCTATCTGGTTCCGAGTTTCTCCATCTGGGGACGTCCAGGTGTATTTATGAATATCCTTATGCTGAAATGTTGTGCTCTTAACAATGAGATTCTTTGATGTGGCAAATGTGACTAATCTAACCCCGTTGTCGTTACTATCTTCATGAAGACTGAATTTGCCTATTGTTGGTTTGAATATATCTTCCCGCCCCACTTTTGCATTAAAATCTCCTAAGACAATTTTCATATGATATCGTGAAAGGCTATCAAATAAGCATTCTAATTCTTCATAGAACTCATCCTTGATCTTGTCATCTTTATCTTCTGTGGGGGCATGTACATTTACAATTATAAAATCATGTCGTTTACCCTTTAGAATTATGTATGATATCCTATCACTAACAAACTTAATATCTCGGATAGCAGATAGGATCCTCCTTCTGACTAAAAAACCCGTTCCAAATGCAGGTCTTTCTGCACCCCCATAGTATAATGCAAAGCTTCCTGATTCCTGACTACCTTCTCCTGGCCACCTAACTTCCTGTAAAGCGACTATATCCAAGGGCGATTTATCCAATTCCCGCGTTAATATCTCTAGTGCCCCGCTATTGTATAAAGTCCTAACATTCCATGTTCCTAGGAACATGTCCCTGTGTTTGAGCCTTTGGCATGGGTTCCCTGAAGTAGTCCCCGCCCGGAGAACCGAATGGGGGACTATTTGACCTCCGGAAAATTTTACCCCAGTAGAACCCATGTCCGCATTTCTTGACGGTTGTATTTTTACGGTGAAAGATCGTCACTCTTTCGACCAAGGTACTTATTTCGTCTGGCTTATCACCTTCGACCAGTCCGGCATGGGTAACCCTATCGGCAGCAATGCTACCGCCGGCATTGCTCACAGGATCATTTAAGCACACAAGCCACTCCACCACGACAAGGTAAAGATACCTCTTTGTGCATATCATTCCTATTTGTGATTATTGTTCCTAAGTATTTGAATTCATCCACTTCCTCAAAATTTCCCTCATTTGTAATTAGCTGTCCATTTCTATTATATAATGTATTTCTACGTGTGACCATATATTTAGTTTTATTGATATTTACTTCCGGTCCTAATTTCTTAGTGTTACTCATTAGTGTGAGCGTGTTGACCTTTAGTATCTCCTCGCTATCGCCCAATAGTACTACATCATCAGCATAAACTAACAGCTTATTAATACCATTGAGTTGTAGGCCTTCCTCAATCAATAAAGATTTGATGGCATTCTCTTATTGTATTGTATTGTAAGCCTATGTTTTCCCTTTACAGAGATTTAGGCGCTCTCCCCCTACAGATGGGAATTTGAACCATACTAATTTAGTTACACTTGTTTTCGTATAGATGTCATTTTGAGTGGTCCGTGGTCAGCGTTCCGTCTCATTTTGACATCTAGGAAACCAAGGTAGCACTAAGACGCGAATATTCGGTAAATTTTGCTTAGAGGCCTTTTCATTCAGGTTTAAGGATCTTTTACGAGCCTGAAAATCTTCAGACTCGGGACCCACGGCTTAAAGTCCCTCCCGGAGGACTTGCTCCTTGGATTTTTCCGTCCTAAAAAATCCATCGACCCAGGGCCGGGTTTGAACCTGTAACCTTCCGGACCAGAGGCAAGGAGCATAACCACTAGTCCACCGCGACCCACGGCATTCTCTTATATAAAATTAAATATTAGAGGAGATAGTGCATCTTCTTGCTTCAACCCATTGTGGATTTCAAAATTATCCGAAAACTGTTTGCTTACACGCACTTTTCACACCTAATGAACACTTATTAACAGCCCTGTACTAGACAGATAATTACGTAGTGGTGGGACTCGTCAAATCTGTGTTAGTAAAATTCCATGACCACTCCCTAAGACAACACAAAATAATACAAGAAACGGGAACCGCACCTAGACACGAGGATGTTTAAAAATCATATTCCATCGACAATTGAACCTTGATCGGTGGGGTGCAAAGATAAAAACACCACCGACCTGCTATAGTATATATATTCCGCCTCATAAGGTATGTATTTTAAACAACATTGTATTTTGAATTTTTTTCTTCTGACGAGAAATTAAACTTCTCTTCAAAATGCAGAGGATCAGATTCTACGATCTCGGGCCATCTTTCAGCGAGGTTTATTATCCCGCTACGGCACCAGTCTCTGGTTCTTAATGCGAAGAATTCGTTGAGACCCACTTCTACAGCTTCAGTGTTTTCGAAATATTGCAGGAAATGGACCATTGATCGAAACAGAAGGCACTGTACGCTGGTTACGGCAGCATTTAGATTTTTCCTGATTCTCGAATTTTTGTCATAGTTGTTCTTGCGATTTGGTCGAGTTTGAACAGACAACCTTTAACATTTCATAAACTCTTTCCATTTGTTGAGAATAATGATCCGCGTCGGCTGCATGCCGGTTTGAACTAAACTCCCAGTGAATCACGTCATCAGACACACAACATTACATTAAAAACCAACTTATGAGACAACCCAATATGTTTATTATCAATGGAGAAATCATTGATATGCTCTTAAAATTCATTATATAAGTTTGAACCTTAAATCCTTGACTTCTTATTTTGAGTCCATTGGCAAACGTTTTATCAACTAACTAGATACACCAAAACCTCAAAATAATAATTATTTTGCGAGCGAATTGCCTCAGGTGATTGCGTTAGAGACTCGTATTCGGGATGTCCCGATTTCAAAACATCCGTACCGACCAAACTGATTTTTTATCCTGATTTTTCTCAATCGTTGAGGCAAACGGTGGTTTGGGATTTAGGCCTAATTACCAAAATCCATTTCATAAATTCATAATTTCTTAGTATCATTCAAATAAAAAGAAACAGCCTACTGTTTATCATGAAGCAATATGACTTAAATGTTAACTAATTCATCGGTACTATCGATCCCGGAGGTTCATGGCCGCGTGGACATATCTCGAGCTAATATTTGCAACTAATTCCCTCAAATCTTGGTCAATATTTTTTCCTATTTTATTCTTAATCTATCAATTGGGCGCTTTTCCCTTGGTTCTCTTACAATAAGTTTTCACGCTCATCTTTCATTCCCCATTGATGCCACATATCCTGCTTATCGCAGACTACGAGAACTAACTGTTCTTATTATATTTAGTTTTCTATAAAGATCACGCAGTTCGCTATTATGTAGTCTTCTCCTATTCACCTGTCTGTCGACTGTCTTTGATCCAAACATTTTGCCAAGCACATTATTCTCATGTTTCGCATTCATAACTATTAGTGGAAGAATCGCCGTTTTGTATATTTTAGTTTAACATTTGAGAAGTTGGGAATGGAATATAATACATTGTAGAACACGTTTCGAAAGTTGATCCTGTGTTTAATTCCTTTCTGCGCCTCATTTCTGTTCGTAATTCTTAAAAATTTAAAGCATAATTGGTATTGCATGTTAATGTAAATAGCTCATATTTCAGTTTTCGTATCTAGCTGCATTAATAGATGAACCAGCAAATGTCAATTTTTAAAAATCGAAACCACGTTAAATAGGTAGTTGGATATAAATATTTAAATAAACTGTCATGATATATCTCAGCTGCGACTCGTGTGTTAAAAAAAGTGAATAAACTTATAACAAAGCAGTTTGATAAAAGCAATCAGTTGTCTGAGGTTGTTCGTTTTATATTCACATGTTTTTTCTTAAATTCGTTCTTACTTAAAACGCTTTAACATCTACTTCAATTCATGTATAGGATCTTTAGGTATTATCAGTATAGCTGCGTTTTCCTATTGTTGTGTTCTCTTGCGCTCTCTGATGTTCACTAATTTTGATTTTAATTATATGAGATTGTAAAAAGAGTCCTGGTAATGAAATTTCGGCTATTCAACGCCACCAGTTAATATTCGACTTTAGCGTCGTTTTGGACAATGTGATAACACATGTTCCCGCTAGAGCCAATTTCCAACAAGTTTGCTCATGTTAAGGGGATTCTATCCCAAGAGTCCCTACATTAGTGAGCAAGTTAGGATATAAAAATTGCCAATTTAGTGTTAGATGTGCAATTTAGGGCGAGAAATTGGACGAGTTAGTACACCATTATATTTTAGCGTTCACTTGCTTTGTTTGTGATAACTTGGCTACATTGTCTGAGCACAGTTTACATTACAAATATGCTAATTTTAAGTTACTTTGAGCTCAACTTCTCATTATATTTTAAGGAATTCTTCACATTTTTGGGAAAAAATCAATATATACGAGTATATTTCTCTCAGCTAATTATTCACATACTGCAGCAATAAATTGTATCTTTCCGTTTTTTATTTGAATTTATGTTGATGGGATGGTGGCATGGAATCCCTGAAATTTCAACCCAGATTATTTGAGTTGGCAATTGAGGAAAACCATAAAAAAAAGCTTGAGATTGACCTATTGGGATTTGAACTTCAGTCTTTCCCAAATACTAGTCTCAATCGCTAACACCTGAGTCAATTCGCTCGATTTCTTTGGGGACGATAATAGAGAATACCAGTAACTATATATTTTTTTGCAATAAAATGTCGTCAGTAACATATAACTCATTTTAAGAATCATCATCGTTCAGGGTTATTACACTTGACGCCGTTTACTAATTAATTTCTTTCCATGCTTCGCTAATGTGCCAGTCATTATACTGTAGATTTCTGTCTTGCATATCTAAATAAACACCATAACTCCAACGCTTCTCTGGCCTTCCTTTCTTACATCTGCCTGGGGGATTCTAATTCCATATCCTTCTTGACAATCGATCTTCCTCCATTCCTTCTATTAGACCATATCATTCTAGCCTCTTAGTATGCTTTAAGTTTAATTTTATTAACGAATATTGGTTTCCATTACTCTAATGTTTTATCAATAATAAAACAGAATGAAAGAGTCAAGGAGACAGGTTGGCTTAACCTCCACATCTGGCTTTCGAGAGTATCAAAAGTTTACAATGTGCCTTCTCTTATCCATTGCACTGCTTACAAGTTTTATTATTTAATAATTTAATAATTTAATAATTTGTTGCACCAATTAGCGTTTAAAAATTATACGCCACCATTTTTTCTAGTCTCGAAATTTATTTATTTTTGTTCAATGCTCTAGGTTGTTACTTCACATTTCTGGTGTTCTCTCCTGGCATTGGCGTAATTGTAACCCACTTCTGAGGTTGGAGCGCCTGGAAGGCGGGGTTACGCTGCCCCGACGATATGATGGATGGTGATGATAATGATGATAGTGGTGCACCAGGAGAGTTCTTAATCCTAAACTAAGGCGAATATGAGTGATGATTGTGATGGCCATATGATACTCGAGGATCGTTTGAGCCTTAAAGTATCCTGACATTTGTCTTACAAGCGAGGAAAAACCTCGAAAAAAAAACACCCAGAAAACGTGTCCCTACCGGGGATCGAAACCGGGCCCGCTGCGTGACAAGACAGCACACTATCTCGAGACTACAGCGATGGAATGACCAAAACATCCGTAGTCTGAATGGGGTTCGAACCCGGTTCCTCACGGATTTTAGTCGGAAATTCTGACCACAAGACCATGAGACCAACATTGAAAATTTCTTCTGCGCTGGAAATCAATTCCGAAGTATTTAGATCCTCGCACATTATGTTTATTCTAGAAATTATTGAATTATAAAATGAAAATAATCTTTCAGTAATAGATTTTGAGATTTAGATTAAAGACATTTCAACTGCAATTTAAAACAATTTCGTTAAATTATAAGTGTTTAATTTTTTGCTTTTTAAACTTCACTCAATTAGCCGCTACTGATTTCTTAGCTTTGAAGTAACTAAAAATAGCCAAACAAGTTTAAGTTATTGGGAGGTTAGTTATAAATGCGCGGCTTTCAATGGATACGAAATTGATAAAAACTTTCAAAAGAAAATAGAAAAGCAAAATTTTTCTTTTTTTTAGTTTAAAAAGGGAATACTTTTGCATGATAACTTTTAATTGAATTTATAGTTCTCATGGCAATTCTGTTACAGGAAGTACATGTTCGTTGTTGCGTGAATCCATGCCGACATACCGGAAGTGCCTGATGCTCATCTGGTGATAAACAAGACACGCAAATTAGCTCATTTCACTTGTCCATGGCTGGATTCTGCGCTGGAATATTAGCTTTTTACAGCGAGATTCGCAGATACGGCTTAGGTCGTAATTTTTTCAGAGCATAAAAGTTTGATTATATCTTCCGTGAGTCCCGTAGATTTACGACACCGTTCTGCATTTTAAAACTTATTTTTTTTTTTTTGAAATCTGATAGGTGATTCTAAACGGATTTTGTTTGCTGAATTCGAAAATTATCTCCATTTTCTCCTATCACGTCAGGTTTTCAAAATATTCATGAATAACTCGAAATGAAATTATAGCTCTGTAAAATGGAATAAAAATTACTTTCGACAAGAATTTTGTGTGAAAACTACTAGGCTAGAACTTGTTATTTGCCACTAATTAATAATTACTTAATAATAATGATTAATAATTATAAGCATTTACTTTTCGACTCACAGCATTCTCGAACTGACTGTCCATCATCAGTTTTCGAATCTGTGGGCCTTACAACAACTTTAATTTGTTCATAGGATAATGAGGGAAATGTAGCGCAAAGGTATTTAAAACACTCACTGTCTTTATCTACAGTTTTCACAAATTGTTTCATTGAACCTAATTTTACATGGAGAAGTGGCAACAATACTTTTGAGGGATCAATAAAAGGTTCACTTTTTTTTTTTTTTTCGCCTGGTACTAAATTAGTCTTACGTGGCCACTGTTCCCTTTCCCAATGTTCTGACCTAGCTCTGATATCCCATTCACATACGAAACAAGGGTATTTTGTGAAACCAGCTTGCTGACCAACTAATAGTCCAATGCAACTAATAGTCCAATAATCATGAAATCTCCACAGACTAGCATGATGGTTTTCGTATTACACTTTTTGTAACAAATACTTTACATTTTCATATGTCTCTTTTGAAACATAAAATGGGCCACAGGAATGGAAGGATCAATGTTTCCATTATGCAGCAAAACACCTTCAAGACTTTTTTGAGAAGAATCTATGAAGAACCTCTACTTTTTGGAATTATAGTTTGTTATAAAATTTTAAGACAGCAGGGATATCTTGGCAATACACTAAATTTTCTTCTTCAACAAAAAAAGGGACAGGTTCTTTCTCATGATGCCGGTGACATGAAAATAAGTACTGTCAGTCAATAATTTCTCTACTTTTAACCTAGAGCCTAACATTTCTGCTGATTCTTCAGGCAAATTTAAATCACTCACTAAATCATTAAGCTTACTTTGATTAAACATCTTTCATGATCAGAATTATATGGTTTATCATCCACTGGAGATTCAGTTTCAGTGCTGCTGGATGCAGAGTAGCAATATATCTGATTCAGGGTGTAAGGGAACCGGAATATTAGGACCAAGAGATACGGACTGAATGACAAAGGGAATGCTTGATTTTAGTATTATATCCTACTACCTTAACTGTGCGAAAATAACAATCGTCTCCATGATTTGTAGGTTCCCTCCAAATCATAGGGATAACAAAGGGCAATGACTTCTTTTTTTTTTCTTCCATTTTTCCAACTCCTCAACTCTGCAACAAAACTACGACACACTTTGTGAGGGCAGCACGATTTATCCTGGTCTCCTAACTTATTGCCAAAGTATTGAAAGTGAGTTTTCTTTACAAAATAAGTTATATTCTTTGTTTTACTAACGTATATGACCCACATATAATTATAGAAATACATATTTGGATCATTTACACAACCACAAATTTTTGTACGGACCTAGGGCGGATATGGTTTGTAGATTTTAATAAATATAATCATAATTTAAAATATAAACACAACAATAGTTAAATTATTTCACATTTTAAGCAATAAAGTTGAAATTATAAACTGTTGGGCCTTTGTAACAAAACAATAAGCACATTGTAATATTACTACAGTAAATACATCACGAAAAATATTCAAAACATACAATTTTAAATTGTAAAAAAAACCGATTTCATTTTTGCAATCAGTGTGAAATTGTGATTCAGAAACGCCCATTAGTTAAAAAAAACAAAATCCATGCAGAACAGTGTTATCATACTCTCCTCTTTTCCGAGGTTTGGGGAATCAAATCCGGCTTAGTTCCAGATTTGTCAGTTCTGAGTATGGCTTCTGTAAGTCCCATAGATTTACGATTTACGTAAAAGAATCTCAAGCATGAAACAAGAGGCCTCTGAAATAATTTGTCGGTTCTTTCACGGCCATCTTTAGAATTGCAACGCTAATGATCTTAGTTATTGATTAAGAACTACCTACCTAGTTACATATGCATGTGGAAGTTAATTGATTTGATTTTTTAATTATATTAAATAGCGATAAAATTAGTCTTGATAAATAAATTCCAAGTCAGAGTTTGCCTGGACGACTGAAAAAATAAAAAAACTTCACGAATTCGATCCAACTTGCTTAGTAAATTTTTTTGTCAATTTTACTGTTTGACCAGTACTATAAGTTCTACCTCACCTGTTTATCTTCTATTAATATTTAATTTTATATTGGCTAGCCTCTGAACATGACATATTTTTATTTGCTTATTTTGAGACGTTTGAACATGTTGGCCATTTAAAGATTGACGGCACATTTCCATTTTGAGAAACGGAGAGTGGAAATATTATTTGCTTATTCGTTTCCAAACTAGCATGGACCATCTGAGCCTCCTAAAAATTTTGGAAGGTAATATTTTCCGGAAAGCAGGATTAGCCACTCTTATTGGCGTTTGTTAAGAATATGTGAATCCTTGCATTTACATCTATTTCTTGTGGCTCCGTAATGGAAAACCTTTGCCTTTATTGTATCCTTGTTAAGAAAAATTATCAAATTTGATAGTGTTTGGACATCGATTCATTATAAAAGGAAATATATATTTCGACAAATGAAACAATATTTTTGAAATTACTTTATTTGACGAATATTTAAATTTTTTCTTTTATTTCATACTATATCTAATTTTAGTACTGTATGGTCTCATAAAAAGGTTGAAAAATGTGCCGTTGCGGCACCATATTCTTCATAAAACGGATGTAACTTTCACCCAGCTAATGAGACACCATGACAAAATTAAATAGTAATTTACAAGCAAAGCTCCCCATAACTAGATGGACGGATAGCCTACAGTCTCTTGATGTGGAAGCAGGTTATTTCCATGACGTAGAAGAAGAAGAAGAAGAAGAAGAAGAACAAGAAGAAGATGTAAACAACTATTGACACCACATTTATATTTAACTAGCCAATACCCGTCGTGTGCTGCTACGCCTAAATAAATTAAATAAAGTGTCTTGGGTTAATTAAGTTACATTGTATAGGACCCCTACTTACTTACTTACTTACTTACTTACTCCCTGGCACTATCGAACCCGTAGGTTCATGGCCGCGCGGACATAAGCTCTCCATACATCCCTATCCTGAGCTAATGTTTCCCAATCATTCCCTGTATAATCTACTTTCCTCAAATCATAGTTAATGTTATTCTCCCACCTCATTCTTGGTCTACCAACTGGTCGTTTTCTCTCTGGCTTTCCTATAAGATGCTTCCATGCAAGTCTTTCATTCCCCATACGTGCAACATGTCCTGCTCATTGCAGTCTACGAGACTTAACTATTCTCTTTGTGCCATTTAGACACATTCGTATACCCTAAGTCTAACTTTTTAGGAATTCCCAACTCCAGCAGGATACTACATAACTTCTCCCTCTTAATTGAATCATATGCTTTTTTGAAGTCTACATATATTCCCATTATATTCCCATTTATTTTCTAAAATCTGTCTTATACTAAAAATCTGATCTGTTGTAGACCTGTTTCTTCTAAATATACATTGATGATCTCCTGCTTACTAATATATTAGTAAGAATTTTGTATGAAGTTGAAAGTAATGAGATGCCCCTGTAGTTGTTGCAATCAGTTTTATCTCCTTTTTTATAAATTGGTACGATAGTCCTACACCGCGACGAATCAAACTTGGCAGTTGCTAGAGTAAATTTTTAATTTCGAATTCAGGAAAACCCCCACTTTTAACGGACGGATTTTGCTGATTTTTAACAATACCAACCTCTTGTGAAACATCGAAAATTGCGAGAGCTAGAGTGATTTTTTAATTTTCGTTACAAGTGAGTTCCTAAGTACAAATTGTAATGAAGATCGGTTGATCGGTTTAGAAGTCTATAAATAACAGTATTTTTACCACTTATTTTGATATAGGGCTATTTATATTATTCCTAATTTATCTTGAACTATCTTAATAATATGAGCCTTGCTGTGTGTTCATTCTGTGTATATTTGAGCAATGTCTTTTTATATTTGTTCTTGAATATTCATTTATTAAAATAATACTTTTAACGGAATTTCCAACCATTACATCTCGAGATCTACCTTGAAATGTCTCCCAGAGAAGCGTTGTGATGTATCAAGGCCGTGTAAAAAAAAAAAAGAAAACATGGAAAAAGCCGTACTGGCTGTAATGTATAGTTCCCAAATATGTCTTCTTAATAAAGGAGCCGCCATTTGCAAGATAGAAGCATGGCTTCATAGCATTTGGTGGACGGGAATTACAATGTATATAGAGAAAGATTTGAGTTTAGATCGGTACTTGCTCAGGTAGCTCAGTTGGTAGAGCACTTGGTCTAGAGAACCAAGGGTACCGGGTTCAAGTCCCGGTCTGAGCGTATAATTTTTCTCTTCAAATATGATTTATCCATCATTGAGATGTACGAAATCAATAATAATAACATGGAAAAAGCCGTACTGGCTGTAATGTATAGTTCCCAAATATGTCTTCTTAATAAAGGAGCCGCCATTTGCAAGATAGAAGCATGGCTTCATAGCATTTGGTGGACGGGAATTACAATGTATATAGAGAAAGATTTGCATTTAGATCGGTACTTGCTCAGGTAGCTCAGTTGGTAGAGCACTTGGTCTAGAGAACCAAGGGTACCGGGTTCAAGTCCCGGTCTGAGCGTATAATTTTTCTCTTCAAATATACTTCCTTTTAGTTTAAATTATATATTTGGCGCTGGATTTTAGTCCCTTTCAATTGAAAGTGGCAAATACTTCTTTGGACTTTGCCTTGGTACATCACAACACTTCTCTAGGAGAAATTTCAAGGTAGGGTTTCGGCATGAAATTATTTGAAGTTCCGTTGTTAGAATGAAATAATGAAATTCTATATTGGTATGAAATACAATTATGCATCGTTGCAAGAATTGAAAGTGTTTACAACTTTTTTTAATTTTTAAAGGCGCTTTTAACATCTAGGTAATGTAGTGTATATTGATTTTGTTCCTTGGATTTTGTCCGGGTTCGATCCCCGTTCGGAAAAGTTACCTCGGTGAAGGTTTTTTTCGGGGTATTTGCTCACCTGTAAGATAGATGACAGAACAATTTAAGGCCCAAACGGTCCCGAACATCATCTGGTCTTTATTATTATCATATTCATGTTTATTATATTGAATGTGTGTGCGGATGGTGTGTTTCGTCGTAATGTTGTGATACCTTGAGAGATCGATCAAAGGAATTCACGGATCAAACCCAGCACTCCTCGACTTGTAGTCAGAAGTTATGCTTCCTGACATTAAGCTGATCACTCATTCGGGGAGGCCCTCTATATACTTGTGCGATCAAAAAAAAGTGTGTGTGTAATCCACAATTTAAAATCCTCTCCCGACAGGTCGTGCCGCAGTAAAGCCCTGATCGCGTGGCATGTAAAAATACCTACAAGGTGAGAGGTTAAGTCGGCTGCGGTGGACTAGGGGTTATGCTCCTTGCCTATCGTCCCGACGGTAGCGGGTTCAAACCCGGTAGGGGCCGATGGATGTTTTTAGGATGGAAAAATCCAAGGAGCAAGTCCTCCGGGAGGGACTTTAAGCCGTGAGGCTAAAGCTCAACATTGGGCTACGCCATTTATTGATAGAGAGATTAAACTGAGATGTAGAAGTATTTTGTATTTATAATTAATAATATAATGAAGTGGTGAATACAATGAATTGTCACCGGAGAATGGCGGTTTTCTTTGACGATTGGGGAAAATCAGGAAATTTTCTGACATGTTATTCGAATATGAGTCTCGAACTCTACAATTTGAACCGAGACAATCGGTAATTTTATGAATTCCGAATTCAACACATCTGTAAATCCTGACTTTATATATATATATATATATATATATATATATATATATATATGTTTTCTTTTTTAATGTCCCAGGTTTACCTTTTTTTGGACATTTCTGGTGTTCTCTTCTGGTATTGGCGTAATTGCAACCCACGTCTGAGGTTGGGGTGCCTGGTAGGCGGGGTTACGTTGCCCCATGATATGATGGTTGATGATGATGATGGTGCGCTAGGATATTCCTTAATCCTAAGCTTAATCTAAGATGAATATGAATGATGATGATTGTGATGGCCATATGATGTTCGGGGACCATTTGGGCCTTAAAGTTTCCTGACATTTGTCCCCATAAAAACCTCACCCAGGAAACTGTCCCGACCGGGGATTGAACCCGCTGCGTGACAAGGCAGTACGCTACCTCGAGACCACAGCGGTAGACATCCTGATTTATATGCATGGGTAAAAATCAATTAGCTACAACCTAATGAAACTGGGAATTTTCATGATTGAAGTTTGTTTTAACTTACATTATTATAACAGTAGGCTCTGTCTATTGTAGCTTGTGAATTTCCTATCAGCACACAATTTCTCTTGGTACTGGACTGAATAATATCGTACATTATTTTTATATTTAACATTATTACATTTATGAAATTATGTAATAATAAAGTATTGTTCTAGCTTAAAGATAACACATCTATGTCGTGCCAATCTAAAATATTTTATTTATCTACAGGAAATGTTTAATTATATAATCTTTTGTGAAAATTTGCGATTTACCCCCTTCATATTAAGCTTGTAAATTATTCTATTAACCATTAAATTTAACAATATGTCCTCTAAAATACATTGGTTTAATTTATATAATATCGTCATTTCTATCGGCTCATAGGATTCCGATGTAATTTCTTTTAATAAGCACAACAGTTATTCATAGAAAATTTCCTAGTTTCAATATATTTGCTTCACAAAATTTCACTGATTCTTCACAAATAATTTACTGGTAATAATATACCGTGTTCCACAGTTATTAATCACTAAGTCCTTTATACTCGCTGATAGTTTCATTTACCACATTTTTTACTCGTCCGTACTTAGGACACGACTGGCTTCTCGATCCTTGTAATGGTTTATATATCCGAGGGTAGGAATATTCTCGACGCCCAATCGAGACACATCTACACTGGAAGTCTCGAAAATCTGATTTCTCTAGAATCGACCATTATGGAGATAAGGAATCAACACTTCTTGGCGCAACGTGCAGGCGGGAGTCCCCCAGGGTAGTGTTCTCGGACTTCTTCTTTTCTCACTTACCAACTGTACTAAAGCACTGCCGTTATCACCTCTATGCTGATAATCTCCAAATTTACGTACATTCACCTCCTCATTCTCTCTATAACAGCTTGACGAAAATAAATGACGATCTCATGTCCATCTTAACTGGTCTCCAAGTATCGGTCTAAATCTAAATCCTAAGAAGTCACAAGTAATCCTAATGGGACAACAAAGACTGCTTACAACCTTTGACATATCTGCACTTCCAAACATTACTATAAATAATATAATTATCCCTTATATTTCTTCAGTAACATATCTTGGACTACATCAAGACGCAAATGTAACCTGGCAAACACAAGTGAAATACACATGTAAAAAGATTTTCTCCATCTTACATTATCTTAGACGTTTAAAAAATTTTCTCCCAGTTTCGTTAAAACAAATCCTTGTGCAGAATCTTGTGTTGCCACACTTCGATATTATGACATTATATATAATGATCTAAACCATGACTTGTCGCAGAGACTGCAGCGTGTTCATAATGCTTGAGTTCGATTCATTTTCAATATCCGCCGTTATGACCATATTTCGGAACACTTTAATAACCTCTCTTGGCTCTGTCTTACTGAAATACGTAAATTGCAGTCTCTTTCATTACTTTTCAAGCCTCTGAATTCCTACACTCCTACTTACCTGGCGTCCAGATTTGAGAAGTTATCCTCTTACCACAATATTGACACTAGGTCACAAGATAACAGTCTGCTAACAATTCCTCTTCATAGCACTTCCACTTATTCTAGTTCCTTCACAGTAGCCTCTGCCCGCTCATGGAATTTACTTCCTCAAGATATCAGAGGTTGCCGTACACTTGGCACTTTTAAGTCACGCTTATACAGTTACCTGTTGTCTAATAATTAATTTTTTCTATTTATTTAAATTTGTACTATGTCACTAATAATTTTTTCTCGTCCTTTTATATATCTTGTATATATTATATATTTAATTCGTTAAATCTAGAGTAAATAAAATACTTTATAAATATTAATTCTATTGTATTTATAACATGTAATCGTTTATGCATATTGTAATTTAGATGTAAAGTTATATTTTTTTGTATTTTTTAAAACCTGGTTGAGTGGCAGACAAGGCCTTAAGATCTTAAATCTGCCAGGTAAAATAAAGCTATTATTATTGTTATTATTATTATTTTTATTGTCCACGGGCTCTATGACTCGTGAATCGTTTTATATAATATACTAATATTTATGGGAGAAATTAAGCAATGGTGACAACATAACAATTTAAATACTTTTTATTATATGATTTATTGTAATTATGTTTATGCTCATAAATTCTTCTGTACATTATTCAAGGTGAGATCCCGACTCTCACTGCTCCCCCGAATTTTAAAAGTCAGTCCAATACTTTCAATAAAATAAATGAGTAGAAATTAATTAAATTTGTGTTGAATTACGCAGTATACACGAATAAATTCAATTACATATGATTTTGTTTTCAGAGCGGTCCCATACATTTAAATATCTGACATGAGAAATTAGTGTTTCTCCTAAGTCAATACATTGGTGTTTCTCCAATTTAAAGGTCAATTGATTATCCGTTATTGTGACTAATGATCACAATCTATTTTAATCCAATGCCGTACTGGTGTTCATTTCTTGGCCGTAAAGCTTTAAAATTGGATACTTATTCAGGATGTCCTGGGTTCAAATCCCGATGACGACCCCTCCTTTTTTCCCTCTTCAATCGTTAAGGCAAATGATGGGTTTGTATTTCGTTATCAGGATTCGTTTCATCAAATTCACCATTTACATTATAATTAAATATAAACAGAAATACATAAAAAATGAAATAAGCAGACGCTATATGACCTAGATTTAAATATGTCTTTAAAAAGGAAATGTTATCCGTCTATTCTTGGTCGAATTAGTTTCCCGACCAACATTTTCTCATATTATAAAAAACGAGCCCTATGATCATGACAATTCTATGCAGATGTGGAACCATAGGTCCGTATATCGGCAAATAAATATACCATAAGTGACTAGCCCCAAGTTCTGGTCCACTTGAACTTCGAGAAAACCTGCAATTCTCACATAAAGGAAGCTGTCTACAAAGATCGATAAAAGGAAATCACAGATCAAACCCAGGACTGCACAACTTGAAGTCAGAGGTTATGCTTTCTGATATATCATCACATAGAGGCCTAAATTACCATCATCACTCTTTCTTTGTAGCACAAGCATGGTTTACAACAAGGAAAGAAAACTGATTAATTGGCAAATGTTGATTTTTTACCTGGTCACTTCGTATTCAGCATCATTTGTTACAAATATTGAGGTTGCGTCTTGTTCAGAAAATGTATTACGTTGAAGTAAGTTTACTGCAATAAATCGTCTTTTGTAACTCGATGTAAATCGAACGTTTTGTTAAAGCAGCGTCTTAGGTACAAAATGTATTGATTAATTAAATAAAAATAAAACGTAGTTTTATTTGATTTTTATATTTATTAGAAGGTACAGTTTATACGAAACAGCCTGTCACTTGAATTATATCAAAAATTGGAAAATCAAAATACAAACAAAACTGTTTATTTTTATTTAATTAATAAATATGGATTTGCATCAAGTAAACACCAACTCAACTGAAAATTTATTGAGTTGAAAACAGTTAGATATCTTATTTATTTTTATTTTTTTTAATTTTCGTGAATGGAGCAACAGGCCTAGAAAACCCTTGGTGTTCCAGCCGGCTTCTGGCCTCACATACTCGGATGTTTATCAAAGAGGTGGACCATCATATATCCAGTATAGAGGAGATATGTGGTCAGCATATCGCCGATATATCTTATTTTCTTGTACTGGAGCCGTTAATCCAAATTCTTCAACGCTGGGACACAGTTGCCATACTGGCCGAAATTCCATGACAATATTTCTTTCCGAATGGGTATTCAAACCAGTGCAAATCAATAGCAAGATTTTGTAAAATAAAAATAATATGATGCAATAACGGGTTAAACCGCTCGGTAATGGCAAGGGCGAAAAATAGAATATTTATAATATAATAATAATAATAATAATAATAATAATAATAATAATAATAATAATAATAATAATAATATATAATAATAATAATAATAATAATAATAATCTATCTATCTATCTTCGGGTTTTTACAGCTGCTGCCGTCTTCCCGTGCCAAACCTCCAAAGCCTACGGTCTTGGGCATCTTCGATGCTTAGCCCTCTAGCTTGCATTACTGTCTTCATGTTTTACTTCCATGTTAACCTTCGTCTTCCTCTTTTCTTCTTTCTGTTCGGATGCCATTCATATAGTTGCTTCGGCCATCGCTCATCTTCCTTTCTTAAAACATTAAAGTGGTTACTTTAATTCCTTCTCCTCAATTCTTTCAATTATGCTTTCTTCTGCTTCCATTATGTTTGAAATTTCCTTATTTGTGACATGTTCTAATTTAGACTTTCTGGCACTTCTTCGTAAATAATCCATTTCTAGAGCTATTAGTCTGTTCTTGTAGTACTTATTGATTGTCCATACCTCACTTCCGTATATTGCAACGAATTCCACCAATGTTTTACCAATATATTTTTTTGTGTCTTTCCAAATATGCTTATCCTACCATATGGAATTTAACGATGATATTATTTTGCTACTCAATTCAACTCTATGTTTTATGTTCTCTTTGCCTATACCTTCAATGTTATCCATAATTATTCCCAAATATTTAGTTTGTTTCACTTGCTTTATTTGGATTCCTTCTTCCAATATTAAATTTTCTCTTTCATTGCTATTTATTGCCAAATATTCTGTTTTTTTGTAAATTTACTGTGAGACCCCATGATTCATATGTGTTTTCAACCTTTTTATCAAGAATTCCATATCAAATTTGT
This sequence comes from Diploptera punctata, assembly GCA_030220185.1. Classification (NCBI taxonomy): domain Eukaryota; kingdom Metazoa; phylum Arthropoda; class Insecta; order Blattodea; family Blaberidae; genus Diploptera; species Diploptera punctata. The sequence goes on along the minus strand of JASPKZ010007970.1, from coordinate 90,165 downwards.
CTTGCGCTAAAACCAGTTGATCATCGGAAAATTGTAATGTCAGCAAAAATCTGTTGCCTATTGGGATCCCCATACCTTTGCAGCTTTGTTTCCATTTCGTTAATATAAATTCTACATAAATATTAAATAAAATTGGTGATAGACTGCACCCTTGTTTCAATCCCTTTGTGGTTTTTATAGGATTAGACATTATATTTCCAATTTTAACATAAGCGGAGTTATCTTTATATATTTGTTTAATAATTTCTATTAGGTTTCTGTCAATATTGTATTTCTCCAATACTTCCCATAATTGTTCCTCGGAATTGAGTCATAAGCTTTCTCTAAATCTATCATTGTCAAATGGGTTTCTTCTACAACTGCAGTCCGTTTTTCAATTAACTGTTGTATTGCAAATATATTGTCAACACATGGCCTTCCTGGTCTGAATCCATTTTGATCTTCTCCTAATTTGTCTTTAATATCTTTTTGTAACTTTGTTTTTAATAACTTCGTAAATATTCTATATAATGTGTTATTATACTTAGTCCTCTAATAATAATAATAATAATAATAATAATAATAATAATAATAATAATAATAATAATAATAATAATAATAATAATATAATAATAATAATAATCTTCTTCCTTCCAAGTATTAGGCCAAGGCCTGTTACGATCCTATAGACAATTTTCCCTCCAGCGTTTCATAGGACGGCCCAGTGATCTTCGTCCTCTTGGTATATAATTATAAACAGCTTTGGGGATCCGATTTGAACTCATTCTTTCAAGATGGTGTTTCCAATTTAGTTGGTACTGTTTAATATATTCCAAAATTGGCGTAGTCTTCAATTCTTTTAAGATATCGGTGTTCCTTTTCCGATCCCATCTGGTGTAACCCGCTGTTCTGCGCATGAATCTCATTTCACAAGCTGTTATTCTGCTTTCATGTTGTTTTCTTAGTGTCCATGCTTCACTACCATAGGTCAACACTGGTCTAGCCAAAGTGTTATATAAACGTAATCTGGTGTTTTTTGTACAAGGGATGGTTTCATAATTTGATTAATAATTCCTAAACTTTTATTATAACTAGTAACTTTTTCAGGGATATCCTTTTCATCCCAGATAGAGAGATAATATCCAAGATATTTAAATTGATTAGATCTCTCTAAAATTTTATTCTGGAGACAGATTTTACTTTGTATGGGGTCCTTCCCATGAAATGCCATAATTTTAGTTTTGTTAATTGATATTTCCATATTAAATTTGGCACCTATTTTTGGTAAATTATAAATTGATCGTTGCAAATCATTTTCGGAAAGTGCCAGAAGAGCTAAATCGTTAATAATAATAATAATAATAATAATAATATAATAATAATAATAATATAATAATAATAATAATAATATTATTATTATTACTACTAACTCAGTCATTGACCTATCGAACCCATACTTTCATGGCTCCAAGGATATAAATCCTCTATACACCCCTATCCCGAGCTAATGTTTTCCAATCATCCACTGTATAAATCTACTTCCCTCAAATCATGATTAATGTTATTCTCCCACCATTTTATTGGCATACTGGGCGGTTTCCTCCTGGTTTTCATACAGTTTACATCTCCCTCTTTCTTCCCCCATTCAGATTAACAGATGAAAATACAATGGATTTTGGGAACTATAGACTTTTCAAAAGTAAAACCGATAAACGAATTCTTAAAAATACACCACATTTGGGAGTTGCTTTTGCTATCCATAAGAATATATTAAACTCGGTAATAAATGTGAATCCCATAAATAATAGATTGATGACTAAAATGTGCGAACCAAACATACACATTGATCAATGCACATGCGCCAGTTAACAAAGACAATATAACAGATTGCAAAAAAGTAGATGATTTTTGGGAAACATTGGAAGAGAAGGTACTAAAAATTCCACAGATTCAGGTAAAAAAGGAATCATGTTTAATCCTGTTTAAGTGATTTTAATGGCACAACTGGGCAAAGAAAGGAAATATAATAAGACAATTGGCAAGTATCCATCGCATAAGTTGGACTCAACCGAAATGGACAACGTCTAGTTGAATTTTGCAGACTATTTAACCTCAAAATTATGTCCTACATCTTTTAAAAAGAACCATCAAAAAACAAATGACCTGGCGTGCACCAAACTCACTTCTAGGTGAATATCAAAATTGATCACGATGGCAATTTCTTTTTTACACCATAGAAAAATTATGAATGTCCAAGTTAGAAGAGGTGCAAACATCGATTCGGATCATTATCTGACAAGAATTAAATTGAAACTAAAACCCAGGAGACTTACCAAAAGGCAGCCATCAATATCGAAGTTTGCCACCAATAACTTACTCCACCTTCACAGACTAACTTAGCAAAGAAGCAATCCCATAATTGGCAAGAACTCAAAAGTAAAGTAACTGAAACGGCACAAATGTTAATCCCTCTACAAAGAAAGAGAAAGCATCCTTGGTGGAATGAAGAATGTGACAAAGCTATTGCAGCGGGGCACCGAGCCTACGGTAATTGGAATAGTAAAAAAACAGAAAAGAACCATAACGCATTCTTAGTGCACAGGAAAGAAGCAGCCAAATTAATCAGGAAAACGAAAAGGAAATATGAAAACGATCAGTTAATTGAAATTGAGAAAGACTTTCAAACAAACAACCACACAGAATCTCTGCTTTAAAAGAGAAGATGGCCTATTGGCACTAAACAACCAGGAAAATTGTAGAGAACTTGCTAAATATTTTGAGAAACTTCTTAACTGCCCAATACCAGTAAACAGATTCTCCCACAAGAACCTGAACAATCAAATCCAGACTCATCACCACCGGATGAAGAAGAAGTTATTATGCAGATTAAAAACTTAAAAACAATAAGGCAGCAGGTGAAGATGGAATTGTGGCAGAACTCCTCAAAGTGGCAGGACCAAAGACCATAAAATAAATCACAACACTTGTGCAAGAAATGTGGCAAACAGAACACATTCCAGAGGATTGGAAGACTGCATTAAACATCCGTTCCATAAAAAGGGAGACAGAACAGATGTGAACAATTATAGAAGGATTTCATTATTATCAGTCCCATACAAAATTTTATCTCAATGTCTGCTCGACAGAGCGCAACGGAAACTAGAACCGAATATAGGAGAATATCAAGCAGGATTCAGACCAGGCAGATCATGTCCAGAACAAATCATAAACCTTAAGCTAATCCTTAGACACCAGAGAATTTGTAGCAATGTTTTAGGGTGTTAAAAAAGCTTACGATTCGGTTGACCGAGAATCACTATTTGAAATATTGAAAGAACAAGGTTTATACCGTAAAACTCTTGCACTTATTAGACAGACACTAACAGATACAAGGGCTGAAGTTAAATTCATGGGGGAAATTTCTGAATCCTTTGAAATTAAGACAGGAGTAAGACAAGGAGATGGACTTTCTCCACTACTCTTCAATTGTGTTCTCGATAAAGTAATACAAAAATGGCGTAAGCAGAAAACAATTTTTAAATGTAATCAACCAATCATATTAGGAAGAGGAAAATTGAAGATTGATTGCATAGCATATGCTGATGATCTAGCAATCTTAACCGTGACGTTGTAACAGCACAAAAACAGATTGAATTATTAAATGGCATTGCAGAGAAAGTTCGTCTGCAGATTTCTTTTGAAAAAACGGAATATATTTCATGCAATAAACAAGCACCAAAATACCTGGAAACCAAATATGGAAACATTAAACGAGTTTCACAATTTAAATATGTTGGTGAAATAATTCAGGAAAATGGAATTGAAACTAAAGCCAGTAAAAGTAGATGCCAAAAATGGAAACAGCATTTCGGATTACTCACAGCACTTATAATAAAAAATGCATATATTTACATACAAAATTACGACACTATAACATTGTAATTAAACCAGAGTGCATCTATGGAGCAGAAACATTAATTTTGAACAGAAAAAAAAATATATCGAAAATGTATTGAAAAAAGAATGCAAAATTATAAGAAAGGTTTTAGGTCCACAAGTCATAGGTGAATCATTTAGACTCATAAGTAAAAAGGAAATAAAAATATATACAGACATTCATAGTGATATTAGAAAACTAAGGTTAAAATTTTATGGCCATATTAAACGAATGAACTCAAATAGGCTTACAAAACAGATAATGGCTACGAAAACAGAAGTAAAGCTCCAGTGGATACTATGAAGTGGATTGATGAAGTCAAAAAGGACTTAAAATTGGCAGGAACTACAGAAGAAGATGTCCCAAACAAAGATATATTTAGAATTAAGGTGAATAAGTGGCAAGATGACCAAGAGGTCAAACCGAAGAAAATAACTGGAACAACTTGGACCAGATCATAGAAAACAGGCTCATAACAAAATAATGAAAGACATTTCCGTTCAAAGGAAACGCCTCTAAGTACTTTGCGTAGTCCTACATGGGCTCATCCGCTATAAAAATTATTATTATTATTAACAAATCATTCCCTCCATGGTATCTTTACCTTGTCGTGGTGGAGTGGCTTGCGTACTTAAATGATCCTGAGAGTTATGCCGGCGGTAGCATTGCTGCCGATAGGGTTACCCATGCCGGACTGGTCGAATGTGATAAGCCAGACGAAAAAAGTACCTTGGTCGAAAGAGTGACGATCTATCACCGTAAAAATACAACTGCCAAGAAATGCGGACATGGGTTCAACTGGGGTAAAATTTTTCCGGTGGTCAAACAGTCCCCCATTCTGTTCTCCGGGCGGAGACTACATCAGGGAACCCATGCTAAAGGCTCAAACACAGGGACATGTTCCTAGGAACATGGAATGTTAGGACTTTATACAGTAGCGGAGCACTAGAGATATTAACGCGGGAATTAGATAAATCGCCCTTGGATATAGTCGCTTTACAGGAAGTTAGGTGGCCAGGAGAAGGTAGTCAGGAATCAGGAAGCTTTGCATTATACTATGGGGGTGCAGAAAGACCTGCATTTGGAACGGGTTTTTTAGTCAGAAGGAGGATCTTATCTGCTATCCGAGATATTACGTTTGTTAGTGATAGGAAAAAGGGTAAAGAACATGATTTTATGATCGTAAATGTACATGCTCCCACAGAAGATAAAGATGACAAGATCAAGCACGAGTTCTATGCAGAATTAGAAGCGTATTTCACGATATCATATGAAAATTGTCTTAGGAGATTTTAATTAAAAAGTGGGGCGGGAAGATATATTCAAATCAACAACAGGCAAATTCAGTCTTGATGAAGATAGTAACGACAAAGGGGTTAGATTAGTCACCTTCGCCACATCAAATAATCTCATTATTAAGAGCACAACATTTCAACATATGGATATTCATAAATACACCTGGCCGTCTCCAGACGGCGAAAATCGGAACCAAATAGATCATGTATTTGTGGACAAACGCTGGCACAGTAGCATCATAGATGTTAGATCAGTTAGAGGGACAGACTGCAATTCGGATCATCATCTGGTCAGAGTGAAAATCAGACAACGGCTATCGCTAATGAGATGAACAAACGCTAAAGATGATTCTGTAAAATTTGAATTAAAAAACTTGAAAAATGATGAAATGCGACAAGAATATCAAATCAAAATTGCTAATAGATTTGAAGTACTGGAATGTTCAGATGACAATGTGGCAAACGAAGAAGAAACTGATATAAATAAAGAATGAGTGGCTATAAGAGATACTGTTAAATTGTCAGCATCAGAAAGCATTGGTTGTTTAAAAAAGAGGCAAAACCAGAAATGGTTTGATGAGGAATTAAATTGTTACACCAGCCAAATGAGGTAAATTTAGAGCAATTGGGTAGTGTTAGACGGGAAACCACCAAGTTACTAAAGAGTAAAGAGAGGGGATATTTGAGAGAGAAGATTAATGATCTTGAAATGAATGCAAAAAAATAGGAACATTAGAGAATTATATCAGGGAATTAGTATAGAGAGAAAGAGCTTCAGGCTAGAACAAACATAATTCGGAATGAAAATGGGGATATAATATGCAGATTCCAGGAGTATATTAAATAGATGGAAAAGTTACTTTAATCAGCTATTAAAAGTACATACAGAACAGGACATTGAGGAGGATAATTTACAGTCAGCAGAAATGCTAGTCGCAGAACCAAGTGCATTAGAGGTTGAAATGACGATTGAAAAATTGAAGATGTATAAAGCATCAGGTTCAGATGAGATCCCAGCAGAACTGATAAAATCAGGGGGAGAAAAATTGATGGACAAGATACGCTTGTTGCTTAAGATTATTTAGGAAAAAGAAGTACTTCCAGATGAATAGAAAGAATCAATTATCGTACCAATTTATAAAAAAGGAGATAAAACTGATTGCAACATCTAGAGGGGCATCTCATTACTTTCAACTTCGTATAAAATTCTAACTAATATATTAGTAAGCAGACTTACTCCCTATAATGATGACATTCTAGGAGATCAGGTCTACAGGTAGAAGAAACAGGTCTACAACAGATCATATTTTTAGTATAAGACAGATTTTAGAAAAGAAATGGGAATATAATGGTACTGTACATCAGCTATACGTAGACTTCAAAAACGCATATGATTCAATTAAGAGGGAGAAGTTATATAGTATCCTGTTGGAGTTCGGAATTCCTAAAAAGTTAGTTAGACTTATATGAATGTGTCTAAATGACACAAAGAGTAGGGTAGGTTATGTGTAGGCAAACAGTTTCGGACACTTTTGAAATCCAGAATGGGTTGAAGCAAGGAGATGCACCATCTCCTCTACTATTTAATTTTGCCCTAGAGCATGCCATTAAATCTTTAGAGAATGAGGAAGGCTTACAACTCAATGGTATTAATAAGCTGTTAGTTTATGCTGATGATGTAGTATTATTGGCCGATAGCGAGGAGATACTAAAAGACAACACGCACACACTATTGAGTAACACTAAGAAATTGGGACTGGAAGTAAATATCTATAAAACTAAATATATGGTCACATGCAGAAATACATTATATAATGGAAATGGACAGCTATTTACAAATGAGGGAAATTTTGAGGAAGTGAATGAATTCAAATACCTAGGAACAATAATCACTAATAGGGATGAGTTGCACAAAGAAATTAAACATAGGCTCAATTTTGGAAATGCGTGCTATTATGCATTGCAGAGAATCTTGAAAAAAACTTTAAACTGAAAATATATAAAACTATTATTCTACCAGTTATATTATATGGGTGCGAAACATGGACTCTTACTATAAGGGAGGAAAGGCGATTACAAGTATTTGAGAATAAAGTACTTAGGTAAATTTTTGGACTAGAGAGAGATGAACAAACAGGTGAACGGAGAAGACTTACATAAGAGTGAACTACATGGTCTTTATATGAAGCCAGATATAATAAGAACAGTTAAGTCTCGTAGACTGCGATGGGCAGACATGTTGCACATATGGGGAATGAGAGACCTGCATGGAAGCTTTTTACAAGAAAGCCAGAGGGAAAACGCCCAGTTGGTAGACCAATAATGAGGTGGGAGAATAACATTAACTATGATTTGAGGGAAGTAGATTATACAGGGAATGATTGGAAAGCATTAGCTGAGGATAGGAATGTATGGAGGACTTAAGTCTGCGCGGCCATGAACCTACGGGTCCGATAGTGCCAAGTGAGTAATTAAGTAATTAACAAATCATTCATTTTAAAATTCATTATCTACCTGGCACTATCAAACCTGTAGGTCCATGGCTGCGCGGTCATAAGCTCTCCATACATTCTTATCTTGAGCTAATGTTCTCCAATAATCCCCTGTATAATCTACTTCCTTCAAATAATATTTAATATTATTCACCTACGTCATTCTTGGCCAACCTACTGGGCGCTTTCATTATTAACTTTAAAATCTCGAAAATAGTAGTAGTAGTAGTAGTAGGACTTAATTAGACAAAAAGTAAGATATTTACAATATTATTTACAAATATGGGTCGCAGGGGCAGTAAGCCGTACGTGCTGTTGACAGTCCGTTAGAATAAAGTAATAATTGGTACTAGTGTAAAGAAAAAAATCAACAAAAAAAATCAATAACATTACAATTACATAAAGAAAACACAATAATATTACAATTAAATAATAACACAATAGCATTATACACTAAAAAAACATTAACATTACAATTACATAAAGAAAACACAATATTATTACAATTAAATAATAACACAATAGCATTATATACTAATTAATTTATATATTATTGTTAAGAATTAATGGTATTGCATTTTGATAACAAATATTTATTCATGAATGAGTGTTGTCCTTATTTTCCGCGTTTTGTCCAGAAATTTACCGAGGTTTATCCAATTTTCTGGATTTACCAATAACTCGTAGCATGCCAATCTTTCCCGATTTGAATTTAGAAATCTTTCCGGTAATAACTGACGTCTCCAATATTCTAAATAATTACATTTTCCTAATATATGTATCTCATCTTCAAAGTTCCCGCACATTGGACATATTCGCATATCGTGATCGTCGCTAATTTTTAGTAATTTCCATGCCCCTAGCCTAAACCAAGTAAGCCCTGATCTCTCCTTAAATCCTAGGTTGAGTATATACGATTCTTTTCCCCAGACGTGCTTTAGGTCTCTTTGTAAACACAGTGAGCGTTTTCCTGTACATTCGGCGAAAGTGTCTTGTTGGTTTATATCTAAGTACCTCCTCCTTATTTTTCTCCACACGTTCTTGCGATTTTCAGTCCCTTTTTCCCATATCCAGCCCATTCCGATCTTTTGGAGTTCTCTCCTAACCTCGTCTGCCCAAAATTTAACATCTATGTTTTTAATTTGGTGGTCGTAACAAATTGCTCTAAGCATTGTATGTTCACCTTGGATTACTCGCAACCAATATTTGAGTACACGAATTTTACAGTTTATGTCGTCCTGGAATGACCCGAATTCATATAAAGTTCCACAGTTAGAAACGGCCTTTCTAAGTCCTGTAATATATTTTAGAAAATGCGTATATACCTTATTTAGTACTTCCGTTCTTTGGAAACCCCAAATCTCACTACCATAGTGCATTACTGGCCTGACCATCGCTCCATACATTTTTTCTAATGTGCTGACTGGAATATCAGGCACTCGACCCAGAATACCGAGTACACTGTTAAGTTGTCCCCTCCCTTTAAATAATGCTATATCAATATATTTTTTCCACTTCCCGTTCATTTTTAACGTCGTACCAAGATATTCAAAATGTTTCACGTTTTGAAGTAAGTTACTTGATCTCTGTATTTCCATTCCTCTGCTCTACCATAAACCGTCCCATTTTTAAAGGTCATTGTTTTTGTCTTACTAACATTTACAGTCAATCCCCAATTCCGACAGTATATTTCCAGTAGGTCAAGACCTCTTTGCAATCCCTTGATTGTCTTGGAACAGATAATTAAATCATCTGCATACAACAGGACTGGGACTTTAACATTTCTTATCTCCGGAGCCTCAATTTCCCCTTCTAGCAGTACGTCTACAATATCATCAACGAATAGATTAAATAGCATTGGTGATAAAATGCAACCATTTCTCACTCCTCGATTGGCTTCACTGCTCTCTGTAATGTGCCCTTGGTCTATTTTTATACAAAATTTAACATATTTATAAATTTACATTAAAGCATGTATCATTTGATGAGACAATCCTTTCCGATTTAATTTTTCGAAAATAAATCTAGTTCAGTATGAATAGGCTATGCATCATGTGGCTTGTCGGTTTGGAATTATATTTTGGAATTGTGCTACTTCCCTGTAATATTGCCTTTTTAATTGCAGATATTTTGTTACAATGCAATTTATAATGAATATTATATTAGGGCCTATTATTATTATTATTATTATTATTATTATTATTATTATATATTATTTTTATTATTATTATTATTATTACAGTCGATTCAGGTGGGCTAGTAGTTACCGCACTTGCCTTTGTTTTCATGCTTTTCGCTTTCAAACCCGGCCGGGTTCAGTATGTTTCTAAAGGGAAGTACAGCCGTGGCTGCCACGTCATAAACTTAGAGAAGTAAAAGAACGTCTCCTTGGAAACGACGAAATGTCATTAAGTGAAAGTAAAAGAATCCTACTTTGGAAGGGGAGAAACTAAATGTCATTATAAGAGAGATTAGGGTCCTATAATGTCATAGTGTAGTAAAAGATTTCAAGATATAAAATAGACTAATTCATTTGTAATATAATAGATACTAAAAAAACTAGCGTATTTCTTAATATTACTAAAACAAATACCTGAAATAAGAGACATCTTAGCAACATTTGTGGACACTTTTACGCCCAAGTTTGAATTGCGACGCTAACGACCCGTTCTATTAAAGAACGCCATTAAATAAAAAATACCACCCATCATCGTCAGTACAATAGATGAGCAGAGAAAGCGTGCGATTGAGTGTGTATACGGAAAGCTGTTCTCTCGTATGCAAATAAAACGCATTGCCAATGTCGTTCATCTGCCAGTGCGAGAGAAGTGCTCTGTGTTTGCGCTGGACCACGTTTTCGAGGTATATAGTGTGTGTTTATCAGTGCGTAATATCCATTTGAACATTTCATCGTTATTATTTAATTTTCACTTGTTACGAAATAGAGCTTATTACTTATTTTTAATTTGCTAAAGTAGTGATTTAGTTGTTTACAATATTTTAAAATAATTTTACTGAAATGTCACGTAACTACATTAAAAATTCCATCGTCATTTAACTTTATATTATTCCTCGTTAATCTTATATTCGCAAAAATAGTGAATTAGTTGCTTATAATAACCTTACAATAATTTTAAAAGATTGTCATGTAGGCTAATGTACCGAAAACTCAACTTACTTTCTTTTATTTCAATTTTATTTTGATAGACATCAACATCTTTGGTCATGTCGCATCTAGGATTGTTGGATAGATTGTGATGATGGTAATAATAATAATAATAATAATAATAATAATAATAATAATAATAATAAAAATACTACTACTACTACTACTACTAATATTAATAATGTGTATATATACCCCATACGTCCCAATTGGGGAAACGGAGGCTCCCTAGCGGGAGTTTCTTAACCCAGTTAATTTAATTAGGCTTATTTATCAGCTGATGTCAACTAGTGACATATGGTTAGCACATCGGCTCAATGAGACATGTAGTAGGTAACTAAGGTATTATTTGGATGGATGAAGGCCGGTTAAATTTTGTATAGCGACCTTCTTTTTCAGGCTTGTAGTTCTTTTTGCGATCCTGAAAATCTTTAGATTCGAGATCCATGGCTTAAACTCCCTCCCGGAAAACTTTGGATTTTTCTACTCTGAAAATCCATCGATCCCGAGCTGGTTTGAACCCACGACGCTCGGGACTAGAGACAAGGAACATAATACCAGACCACCGCGGCCTACAGTAATAATAATAATAATAATAATAATAATAATAATAATAATAATAAATAATAATAATAATAATGATTCTAATCTTAATTTTACCTTGCAGAGTTTAGGTCTCTCTTTACCATTCAACCAGGTTAGATAAAATTTCAATAACAAGTTAGTTTCATAACTAGGTTACAATAAATAAATAATAGTTTTAAAAAAAAAACTAAAACAGCACGCTTTATTAGAAAACCGAACTCAAAAATGAAAAATAATTTTAATTTCCACCACGCTTGGGATAAATTTAAAGTGGTCAACAAAAAATTCATCTCCAACACGTATAGAATAAAACTAGAATTATCAACAGAAAGAAAATAATTTTACCATCAAAAGCGTGGGGTGCTCTATATCAATTAATATGTTTGATAATAAACAGATATTGGTACAAGTAAAGTCTCTAAGAAGAACATGTAAAAATCATAAAAAGCACCCCACGCTTTTGATGGTAAAATTACTTTCTTTTTGTTGATAATTCTAGTTTTATTCTATATCTGTTGGAGATGATTTTTTTGTTGACCACTTTAAATTTATACCAAGCGTGTTGGAAATTAAAATTATTTTTCATTTTTGAGTTCGGTTTTCTAATAAAGCGTGCTGTTTTAGTTTTTTAAAACTATTATTTATTTTTTATTTTTTAGTTTTAATATTTTAATATTTTACAGAATAAGATAAGAAATTCCATACTAATGTAGTATGAGCTAAAAGTATTACTCTTCTAAAAAAAAAGTCCTCCCCAGCCGGATTCGATCCAGCGACCTATGTATTACTGAAATTGTATACCAGTAATCCACCGCTCTACCAACTGAGCTCTTGCAACGATTGACTAAAAAGTCGACAAGTCCGTAATCTATTATACCAGTTTTAATTTTTTTGTTTTTCTGATGATTCTGGCCAGGAACGTAGAAATAATATATGAAATTATTGTAGTGTCACGAGTCCTTTACAAGTATACAAAGTTTCAAGTCGATCCAATGTCTCTAAGTGGGTGAAAATCGTGTTCAAAGATTTAGTTACATAAATACAGAGACACTTTTTTTTATTTTCTGATGATTCTGGCCAGGATTTTAGAAAATAGATATGAAATTATTGTATTGTCACGGGTCCTTTACAAGTATACAACATTTCAAGTCGATCCAATTATTTTAAGTGGTGAAAAACGCGTTGAATGATTCAGTTACATAGATAGATAGATAGATACAGGTCAAGCTAATATAAAGCGTGTAAAAATATTAACTAGTATACCAACAATAAGATTAATATACGGAGGAACTTTGGGTAATGTGGACCCTTCGGTTTGAGTGGAACTTGTTAATATCTTTTTTAATTGGAGCTGCCCTGGAACAGAAAATATTTTAATTTATTCGCCTCATCAACTTTAACGTGTCCAAGGCCAGTTTCTTTTATTCTTTGTGCAAAGAAGGGTTTATTTGTGATATTCATGAAAACGACGATTTAAAAGTTTTCCAAGCTAAGAATTAATTCTTAATTTCTGCTATTGAATATTACAAATGTTGAAAAAAAACTCCTAAATATATTATATTATGTAATTTAGATGCTGTTTTAATATACTGACGGGTTTGGTTTGATTTTACTTGACATGGTAGCTGTAAAAAAAATTAAACATAACAAAGGAATTCGGTTAATGAGGATCCTCCACGAGGACCTGGGTCCACGTTTTACGAATACGTATATTTTATCATTGAGGATGCTATCTGTAAAACCATTCACTTAATTAATTTTATTTAAAATCCTTGTAATTTTACTAAACCCAAAGTCCGTCGCTTTCTGCCGTTGAATGACGTGTGAATGTTATAATCAACAAACATTTTTCAAAATATTAAATAAAATCAACGCTTTTTAATTATGATCAATCATAAATATTCTCAGATTAATCTGTGCTTGTCTGTATACATTAATATAGTGAATAAACTTAAAATTGACTAAAAGCTAAGGTGTTGTCTGGGATCCACTTTATCCGAATGTGTAAGTATAAGTGGACCTTTCTTGTAATGTAAAAAAGTTTATAAATTATGAAGATGTTTGCATATTTGAATAAAATAACAATGCTATTTCATAGTTACTACACTGTAATTAAACAAAACTCAAATCCCTTAATTAAAAGAATTAAAGCAAATTCAAAACAGGGGTACAAATTACACGACGTTCCTCTATTTTGTGTATCGAAACGCTCTAACGTATCAGGTCATTTCCGTCGCAATTCAAAGTTGAGCGTGAAAAGGTCGACAAATTTTGCTTTAAACAGGTTTGAAGTTCTTTCACATGCTCTAAATCTACGGTACGGGACTCACGGCTTTGCTTCCCTTCCGAAGGAAGTAGTTTCGTGGATTTCTAAAACGACAAACCTCGGATCCACTAGTCCGCCATTTATAAAAGTTAAGTACTCAAAAGACATATCGCGTCTGGAATATTTGTGTATACTCAGTAACTTGTATGCTTCTATTTTGTTTGTCATTTTTTTTCTGAAGTTAATTTTTAAGTTATTCTCTTTGTGGAATGCTTACTATTCTATCCCTTTTTTGTTGTTGCATTTTTTGCAATTTTTATTACAGTAATTTTACTAAAAGTAGCATGTTTTCTATGTATCTTGTCATTCACCTTTTTACATGTTGTTGCATAGTTTTCGCCCCCATATGTCCCTAAATATGAGACTGGTTATGGACACGAAGTTGCGCGTTTAATATGACGTTTGCCTTCAAGTTAAGGAAACCTCGACTTGAAATTGTTCCCCCCGACAATCGAAGTCCGGATCCGTTACAAGAGGGAGCGACACTAGCGACATTAGCAATGATCTAGTTACACACACACACACACACACACACACACACACACACACACACACACACACACACACACACACACACACACACACACACACACACACACACACACACACACACACACACACACATATATATATAAACTTTACTATCAGAAAAAAAAACATGTGGACCTCATTTCTGTTAGAGAATGAGATTGTTAACATGTTAAAATAAAGATGGTATCCAATATTAACTTTTGTAGTCAATACATGATAGACATTATAGGTTACAGAGCGATCTATGACATTCTCTACTGCACTCGACAGGAAGCGGGCTCGGCGTGGCGTCAGAGCTTGTCATTCACGGTGAACAAGATACTGCTGCAGTTAGGCTTTCTATTTATATTTATCTTTGCCACGGTCTTCTCTCTCTTTGCCTGCCTTCAAGACTGTCTTAGCATGCGACTGCGCTGAGAACTACAAAAGCTGAGGCCATCCGACTTATCTCCGGATACCACAGAGAATGTCTTAGACCGCTCTGTAGGAAGCTGTAAGTTATTTCATAAATATATTGCTCTTTAACAGATATTATCTTCAATACCTTTATACAAGTTGTTTCCAGCTTTATGATCAAAATTAGGATACAGATGATAGAAAATTTTAAACCAAATACCTAGATAGAAACCAATGGTCGGAAAATGTGTATTTTATAGTTACTGTGTCTATTAAGACACTTTGATCTAGCGTTTCGTACACCAGGATTTGAAATGGTTGGATTGGATCAAGAGACATCTGTCATCTTATCCAGGAAATGTATCCTTTGAGCCGTATTTTATGGAGATTACTGATGGAGTAGGAGTATTTACATTCCTTTCATCTGGTATGGACACAATTAATGAGGCCAAAATACTTCCATCTGGAATATAGTTCTTTCGGTTGTTTGCCTGGTTTGCTACAGTATCTAACTCCCATCAGTGTGTATTCAAGCGTTTTTCACTCGTCATAACGTTTCTACGATAAACTTAAACGTAAATTTCCCTGTCTCAAAATACTCGTGCGCACTCCTCCATCATTTTTTATGAACTTGGTGGTTGGTTTAAAGTTCGCCGGAACATTTTATTTGTATTATTTTATTTCACGACGCTTTTTTACGGTTAGGATCGTTAGCTTCGCAATTCAGATCTGGGCGTGAAAAGGTTAACATATTTTGCTCAGATGCTATTTTTCAGGCTTGAGGTTCTTATACTTGTCTAAATCTATGACGAAATGGAACCTACAGCTTTAGTTCTCTTCCCAAGGGACCCATACTCAAGATTTTTACGCCCTGAAAAATCCATTGACCCCGACCGGGTTTGAACCCGCGAACATTTAAACCAGATGGGAGCATGGAAACTACTGTCAACCAGGTTCGATCCTAAGCCATCGTAATTATTTCTAGTACCGATGACTTTTAATCGCGAATCTTTGCCTTCAGTATGCCAATGAGATACCTTTACCTTCTTACCATGGGTCAAATTTTGATTGTAAACGTCTGGGACACTCTGTGTGTAGTCGTCATATCGAAAAATACATTCAAATTTTGTTAACGAAGTGGTCATTTAGTAAGAATTTTGTGTAACACAAATCAGTTGCGAGTCCAATTGCAAAGTCTCAAATTTAGACCGGAATATTACCTTTAGCATGACTGCTAGGAAGTAGCACTTGGACAACTGGATACACTTGTGTTTTATCTCCCGCTCTCTCTTCTACATCCAGCAAGGGCTCCACAAGCGTAACGTTTAAATTTCACTCTTTTTTTTCTCAAGAAAATGAAGTCACGATATCGATTACTTACTATTAAAACTCGCAGCTAATTTACTGCATCTTGGCTCAAAACTGTAAGGAGAATATGTCGTAATAATTTGAGGGTAGGTTTCGATATTCACGAGTGTGATGACCGAATATAAATAATTATTCCAATATTACTCATGCATGTGAACTAATGTACTCAATATCCCAGGCATCATAAATGGTCCTCCAGGTTGGAGTTTGGGGATGGGGTTGAAGACGTCAGCCCATAAAATTGTTATGGATCCCCATAATATGAAAAATTGACGGAACTTTTTACGACGACTTAGCAAGGAAAAAGGAACTACGGGATGGAACTTGCAAACTACTTTTCTCGTATCGAACATTTTGTGGGAATGGATTTGAAGATTTTTGGAGTAAAATGATAGCAAAAAAAAACAGTGGATAGGAAAGAATGTAAACGTATTGCAGAGGTGATCAAGACCTAAAATACGCTTCAATCCCTTATGTAGGTAGATAGGTTTTCATACGAGAACAATGAAAGTTGCTTGTAAGGCCAAGAGAAGTTTATAATCTCTCTGTATGTTCACAGAGAGATGACGTTAGCAGTAGAACGGTGTTGCTGCGGGTGTTCTGTTAGAGTCGGCACTATCATCATTGCCATATATATCCTGGTGAGTATTAACTCAATTGTCTTCATTGTGTACTGTAAACTAATTTGTCCTTTTAATGTGTCTGTATGCCACGCAAACACCCTGCTTCAAATGCATTTCGAATCAGAGACCAATTTTCCATGCTTGTTGCACAAGCTCATTTCTTTAGGATAACTAATATTTAACAATTTCTGTTATAAATACAACAAATCGCAAGTGCTCTAATTAATAAGGCTACAATTATTAAAAATAACATTTTCGAAGCAATTCTTACAGTTAACATAACTAAAAAAATGTTTCACCTGGACTGGAATTTGAACCAATGGGATTATTTCGGCTTTTAACTAGTTACTATTCTACTTACGAATACTTCCCGGTGTAAGCCATTTTAATTCCCGAGTTACTCGTAAATAATACAATTGAGTTCATAACATTTAAGGTAATTGGTGTGCTTCAACTGCGTGAAGTCTTTACGATAGGACAATAATATTAGTATTTTTATTTAACGATGCTCTTTAACAATATTAATGTCATTAGCGTTGTAATTTAAATTTTAGCATGAAAGAGACAACGTATTTTGCTCAGATGTTTCCTTTTTTCAGGCTTTAGGCGATTTTACGTGCCTTAAATCTACGACATCTAGATCTATGGTTTAGTTACCCATGATTTAGTTCTCTTCCGAAGGAACCCAATATTTTCACTCCCTGAAAAAATAAGAAACGCGGATGTGTTCTAATCAGCGAACTAAGGTACCAGAAGCGAGCAAGTTAATACAAATCAAAGAAGGCCTAATTTACGACGGAATTTTACTCATCATTATCATCATCATCGGCTTCGAGAGTTAGGCCTTCTGGCATGTTCCATCTCAAAGCCTTTCGCCCCAAATATATAGGACATGGCAGGGAACTTTCTAGATCCCAGGTCTAGACACTTCCACATGGAGGCCTCTCGACACCGATCTTTCCCGAACGGAAAAGGAGATGGTTGTACATTTATCTGGATTGAGGGTCCAGATACATCGTCCTTTGTGCGGGCCTTTTGACACGCGAATGGCGAATCGCAAATTTATTCCAACAATGCGAGACCTATATTCTCGCCATATTCGCCTAATTGAAACATCGCGTCGTTATTACGGTGCGCCACAATCCTTCCTCCTTAGAGTTGATGGTCCCGATCAGTTTCCTTGCAAGCTGGGAGTAGATCTAAATGTATGTCTATCATTTTTCCTCTGGGCTGGCGCTGAATCCGGTAGACCACATCGTTGTTTCTCTTAACTACCTTGCATGGTTCATCCCAAGAGCTTCGGTGATTTTCCCCTTGTTCGTGTAGAGCAGTACGGCCATACCAAGTCGCCTTCATTGAACCCAGTGGAGTTGACCAGACGGTCATAATGAACCTTCATTCTGTCACTGGATAGTTTAAGGCGCTCTCTCAGTCTGTTGGTTAACTTATGACACCGGATGTCACAGGGATGACCGGGGTTTGGTTTTTACGCAGTTTTGGCGTAAATGAACATACAAATTTCATGTAATATTTTCACAACCACTTTATTTCCCTCTACAAACTATCAGTAGTAGATCATTCACAATATGCGCCAACAATTAATCTTGATTTAATTGTTATCTCACTCACAATTAATTCACAGTTACATATGCGCTTACTTGTTCTCCTCACACTTCCCTATCACTGTCACAGATACTGACCTCCTGCCTTTGTCCCAAATATATATAGAGCATGGCAGGGAACTTTCTTTACCCAAGGTCCTAGACACATGGAGACCTCTCGCCACCGATCTTCCCGAACATGAGAGGAGATGGTCATATAATTATCTGGACTGAGGGCCCAGATACTTCGTTATTTGTGCTTGCCTTTTGACTTGTAAATCTATTCCAACGATGCGAGACCTTACCTGTATACTTTAAACCTCGCCAGATATACAAATATATTTATCTTATTATATATAAATATTAATACTTTCTAATACTGGACAATATTATTTTGAAAAGTATTAATATAACATAAACATATTAAGCTTTACTGCTCAAAAAGTAATGTAACATTCTCATTAAAAATACTTTTTGAGTAGAAGTCATCCATTGGCTATTACTAGCACCGTCTATCTGCCTTAGGGCGATTAGAGAATTATATACGAGGAAATAAATGTTGACGTTTGTATCATGTCTTTAATTGTATAATGAACTGAAACCTGGTGCCTAGAACCATAGGTCCAGAGTTCATGTCCAAGTTCAAGCATTAACTTTTCTTTTCAAAATCCTAATATAACATTTCCAATTATAATTTTATGCATTGAGGTCGAATGTAACCTATCACATCAGGTAACATTCTTAATAGTAAAGATGTACAAGATGTCCAAAATCATAAAAATCGGTCAAATTTCCGAATGACCAGTTTATTGAGGACTTCCAAACCCAAAGGAGCTAAGTGACAAAATTGTGTTTTGTGAGAAATCAGTAAAAACTGTGTCGAGGTTTCTTATATTCAAATATGTTGAATTGTTTTTATTGAACAGCAAGAACTGATCATCCAAGTCACGTCTTCATACAGAAAACTTGCTAGAATATTGTGGGCTAAAGGTGGATGAAGCAGCCATCTCTCCTTTACATTATTAGATGGTTACTTTCTTCACTTATTTTGTTTTCCTCTGTGTTTCAACTGAGCCATTTTTCATAAGCTCTCTTTTTCCCATCTATTTTCTGAAAAATGTCTGGTGTTATCCATTCATTTATATTTATTTTTTTCTCTTCTGTTCCTAGAATCTCGATGACCTTTTTTTGTAATACTCTTAACAATGTACTCATATATTTCATCTGTATTTCCATCCAAAAAAATCATTTAATTCTTGATTCATTCTTCGTTCATAAAACATTCTAATGCTTCCATTTTTTAACAGACATATTTTAAACTTGTAATTTTGAAATTCTTTCCTTATTTTTCAGAATTATTAATATATTTCTCAGAGTTTCCTACTATCCAAGGCCAGCACGTAGTGCCTTTTACTAAAAAATGATCTGAGCCACGGGGATTACTTCTATAGTTTCTTTTATCATATCCCAACATTTTTCTTTCTCAGCACTGGATTTAACATTTGAAGGTGCATATGCACCGAAAATTACTACTTCTCTTCCAAATAATATTATTTCTATCTTTATTAATCGTTCATTTATACATGTCCAGTTCTTAACTTTACTGAGTTCTATTAATCAGTATTGAAATCCAGCTTGTGCTATGTTCCCTTTGAATTCAGTGCTTTGGAATAGAAATATAATATATCGAATGAAGAAAACTGTATTTCTAGTTCTATTACAAAGCATTTTATTATATGGGTCCAAAACCTGGACAGTAAGTAGAAAACAAGCCAAAAAACTGTTTGCAGTAGAAATGGATTTTTAGAGGCAATCGTCAAGAATTTCAAGAAGGGATAAAGTCGGAAACACCGCAATGAGGGAAATTATGCTAGTTGAAAAAATATTATAAAAAATGAAGAAAAACGTTTGAAATGGAATTGACACGTCATAAGCACGGACGAAGATAGAATACCAATGAGGATCCTTGATTGGAAAGCTAATGGAAGAAGTGGAAGAGGCAGACCTAGAGAACATTGGATATATGGAGTGAGGAGAAGTATGGAAGCTAGAGATTTTAGGGAATAATATGCTTTAGACAGGAACCTCTGGCAACAAACCACTTTGGATTGAAGAAGAAACACTGTATTTTGGAATATTCCTAATAAAAAAACTTTCGTCACTGTTTATTGTGCTGAACGTTTGGGACCACAGAGTTGACAAATACTGTATTTTTAAAATTATCCCATCCCTTCAATTGCCAAGGAACAAATGGATTTATCCTGTTAGGCAATAAGTCATGTTTGGGGCGGGTGGATTCTTATGCCTTCCCTAAATTTCCTTCAGGCCCAGCAAAACTTGACATGTGATTGTTCTAGTTTTTAATGAGAAGTAAAATACATAAAACACTTTTATTATTGTTTAATTATATCATTGCCAGCAATCTGAGAATTGAAGGAAGTCTGTTAAAGATATGTATTTTTGCATTACAATACGCATACTCTATTGCACACTATTGTTATTTCACCTTAAATATGATGAATATCGTATATAATGTAGGCTTATAGTATGCTCAATACAATAAATTTTCATTAGTTTTAGAGCATATTTGATCACTCGAAATAATTAAAGAAAGAAAGTAGTATTTGATTGCATTTATAAAGTTTTATTCTTGCTTGAATGATTTACTTTAAGAAAATTATATATGCCAGATTTTTCAATTTAATAGAATTGCACATAGTTTACATTAATTTTAACAATACTAAGGTGTGCATTGGACAGGATTACTCAAGGTCCAAAGACCGTTAAGAATGAATTAAATGTGATAGGTAAATATTGGAAACAGACAAAGACTTAGACAACAAATAGAATCAAATAGAAGAGCTTAATTAAGGCCCTTTGCTCCAATTAGCAACAAAAGGTTATAATTATGAGGATATTTGACCACTATTTGACCTAAATTCTAGCGATGATATTGATAACAACCTTTTTAAACTTATTACGAAATTCTCACTTTCTTTAATGATAGTAGTGTCAATTTGTCCTCAAACCATGTGGATTAAACTTATGCCCACGAGGAAGCTGAAGGGGTATCTAGAAGTCTCAGAATAATCCAAACTAAAATTATATACTATACGTGTGATCTAAATAGCAAGAATATAATGATTAATAAAATAAAAAAAAACAGTTGTTTGTACACTCAATAGTAAATCATTAATTGAAGCAAGTGTGAGACTTATACCACCAGACTCGTGTAAATATTGTGAAGGGGTATAGTATGGATTCCTACGTTATAGCGTACACTCCAAAGCTTGCTACTGTATCGACAGCTAACATTCTTGTAGCCTGGATTAGCACATACTCCAGTAGTTTTGCCACTTACTGTCATACTATAATGGTACCGAAATTTATACTATCCGTTTTAAGATGCCAGGATACACCATTAGCAGGATTGAGTGACCTGATGTACTATGTACTCATCAATTACCCGAGAAATGCAAAACTCCAACACTCTCTCCATGGAGTGTTGGCTAAGGCAATACGCTTCAAGCCAGATGGTCGGGTTCGAGTCCCGGTGGAGTCAGGATTTTTAAACTGACCCAAATCTTCTGGTGGCACTATGACCCTGAAGTCGACTCATGCACTAATGTAAATGAGTACCAGACTCTAGATCAAGAGGTAAATGCGGCCGTCACGCAGGGCTGACAATCCGGCTGACATCAGGTAGGAGCCTTAACCTTCTACTACCCCAAAGGCCTCCTAAGACCTGTAGTGGGATCACTTTACTTTACCTTTACTCTTTGAG
Source organism: Diploptera punctata (assembly GCA_030220185.1). Lineage (NCBI taxonomy): Eukaryota > Metazoa > Arthropoda > Insecta > Blattodea > Blaberidae > Diploptera > Diploptera punctata. Next base: position 68,082 of record JASPKZ010007970.1, on the reverse strand, counting down.
GCACCAATACCCTAGAAGGTAACCTTCACAGCCAAAAGAAAAAAAAAACTCCTACACAGTTTCTTCACCCCTTTCTTGAATGCATTTGAGAGAGCGTCCATAACAATATCATTGAACCAAAATTGTCAATCGGAATTTTTTTTTTATTTATTAGGTTTGATAAACTGTCAGTCGAACTCTTGTAAATACATATATGCTGTTATTTGCCAAAATCATTTGAGCTATCTGAGCAGCTTAAGTATATATGTCAATATCACATTAGTATATTTGTCTCTTTCTCTATCCTCTCTCTCTCTCCCTTTATCATTCTTGACACACAGCACCTTTGGGTTCAAGCTGGGCTTTTACTTGAAGTTGTCAGAATATAATAATATGCGATTTTTTTACAGACATGTTCTCTTTTGCTGACCGTGTTTGGATGTTTATTTCTTGGAGTTTTCCTATATAAAGACAATGAAGAATTTTACAAGGAAACTAAGGAACAAATTAAAAAAGGTAACAGTACAAATATATGACAGCCAGTTACATGCGTTCTCTATATTGTTAAAATTATAATTTATTATACATTTATCTTGCTTATCTGTTGCAGGTGATATAGTAGTCACTCTTGTGACAACGGTGATTGGAGGACTAATACAAGTCATTCTGAATATTGTGCTGCTTGTTGGTGTTAAGAAGGTTAGTTCTGTGAAATATTTATTCTTGTAAAGTATGTAGCACCATAATAATAGTTTTATTTTATGCATATTTTTTTACTTTATCATATACTGCATATTTTTTCCTCCATATTTCAAAGACATTTTATATACCTCTTCCAAGCTAAGTTTCAGTTGTAACGTAAACAAATAATTTTAATTGGTCAAATAGCTATTTTACCTTTGAGCGTGTAAGAAAATGTAGTACCTAACGCTCAAAATAGAGAAAATGAAATCGTGTATTATTTATCACATATCGGAGAATCTTAAAATATATAATTACAATTTTAATAGATTAAATGAGCACATTGTTTTATTCTTATGCATGCAGAACACGTTGAAATTTTAGTTTTTTCATAATTGCTTCTTCTTTTAGCTCTACATCCCTTTATGAGCCCTGGCTGCTGTTACGACACTCTCCCACGCATCCCTGTCCAACGTCCTCCTTCTCCATCTCCAGACCCTGTGATTTCAGAGGTCCCCTCTTCTCCCATCCATCCATTTCAACTTCAGTCTTCCTCTTCTTCTTCCTCCATCTGGTCTCAATAGTGTAAGCGTTCTCATTATTTGATCTACCCATCTCAGCCTGCCAATTTTAATGACATTTACAATATCTCGGTGTCATAATTGCTGCTTCTGTATAATTATAAGATATTGCAAAGAAAAGTATTTGAAAAGCAGAGAAAAACAAATTATTTTGAATGTTTGCAAAAAAGATTATTGAAAACTATCCTACATTTGCCATTGAGGATGTGGTGAAAATAACAATAGAATTTACAGGTGAGTCAGCATGGAACATGAATTCTGATCGTAATGAAATTATAAGCAAAGGATATCTATCGACATCATGAAAAAAGCATAAATGTCTGATTAGGCAGGCCCATATATAATTTTGTCATAAGTAAGTAAGAAATAGAAGTTCCTAATAATTTGTACCATTTTACCTTGTATTCAGTCTTATTTTCCATAAAACATGACGTTGCCTAAGAATAATGTTTCTTAAATTAATGAGTAATTTTTAACATCTTACCTCATATTTTATGTTTCCTTAAACACGGGAACTAGTTTTCAAGAGAAGTACCTCCTTGATTTTCAATCAACATTATGACTGTGTAGAAGATTTTAGTAAATAATACAACCACATTTTGAATATAGACAATTAAAATGATTTTGGAAAAGAAATAATTGTAAATACATTAAAGAAATTCAGACAACAAAACATATTAAAAGAATACGCTACCCTGCAATCTGATTTAAACAAAGGAAAACAATTTAAGAAAATTACTTATCATCTTGAAATACAATAACAAATTAAAAAAATCAAGAAATTCAATATTACATTGGCACCGATAAATAAATTTAGCCTTGGTAATCTATTAATAACTAATAAGAAATTGATCACCCAGATAGCAAAACATCTGGAATTTATCAAATTAATTGTAAGGACTGCAATAAAGTATACATAGGAAAAACAAAAAGGAATTTGGACACTCGCACTAAAGAACACTTCAGAAATATTAAAAATGGTAAATTGTAAAATCAGCTATTGCAGCACATAGTTTATTGGAGAATCATCAAATTGAAAAAGAAGCCCAACTTTTAAAACATTTGGAAAAACCTTTAGAATTGACAAGAAGAACGAATTTAGATCCATGAATTTCGAGAACGTGACCTCATCTCAAAGTTCATCAAATCAACACCAAATGGCAACGTTATTGATGGAGATTCCAACGATTCCAACGAAAATCAAGTAGTCATAATGTCGGTTGAAAATTAGAGGGATCCTTCTCTTGAAAACTAGTTCCCGTGTTTAAAGAAACATAAAATATGAGATAAGAAGTTAAAAATGACTCATTAATTTACGAATTAAGAACCTCTTAACGTTATTTCCCATATTTAACTACGAATAATGTTTCTATCAATGACAGTTCTGTACACAATTCAGTCATATTGCGGGTAAAAGTAGTACCACACTTTCCCCAATAGACGGTATAGGCGAAGTAATACCTTATGCAAGTTTATTTACAAAATAACTGGAACGTAGCTTGAAATTGGTATAGTATATTGACTATCTTTACTAAGATTTATTGGCATATTTTTTATGCTTTTTTCATGTCCAATATTGTGTTTTCTTGCAGCTCTATGTATTCTAATACATATTTAATTTTCTTTATATTTTGACTCATGTTTTCATCTACTTTTTTTATTGAATGCTTTGTTTTTTCTTATATATGAATAATATTACATTTTTCATTTTATAGCTTGTTATTATTGTCGATCTTTGTGGAAAAGTGGTTACCGTGCTATCCTGTGGTTTTGAGGTACATGGTATCAAATATGGTTGATTTTAATAAATTATTATAGGAAATAACATTATGAGGTTCTTCTTAATGAATAAGGTGAAGCTGGCGCATCTTACCTCATAAATACTTGTTTCATTTGACATGTTTTGATGTCCATATCATTATCAGCTTGTACAGATTGTTGATTTTTATGTTGTTGACCCCCGGAAAAAGATTTCATTCACAAGTTCTTCGGTGAACCAGAAGATGGAATCGGAGTTAACATCCAGGGCTGACAACATAAAAATCAACAGTCTGCACAATCTGACGATGGTATGGAAAACATATCGAAACATGTCAAATGAAACACAAATATTTATGAAGCAAGATGCACCAGATTTGCCTCATTTATTATGGTTGATTTTGATGAATTTTTAAGGACATACAATTCATGAGCATGGTCTCCTTAAGAATGGAAGTAAAGCTTTGTGACCCATGTCATAGATTTGCAGCATGTAAAAGAATGTTACTATTTTAGCATCTTCATGCCCAGATTTGAATTGTGATGCTAATGACTTAAGATGATGAGAACTTCATTAAATAAAAATATTAACTTTCGCATAATATCTATCTATCTATCGTCGGGTTTTTACAGCTGTTGTCGTCTTCCCGTGCCAAACCTCCAAAGCCTACGGTGTTGGGCATCTTCGATGCTTAGTCCTCTAGCTTGCATTATTGTCTTCATGTTTTCGTTCCATGTTAAACTTGGTCTCCCTCTTTTCTTCCTTCTGTTCGGAAGCCATTATATAGTTGCTTCGGCCATCGCTCATCTTCCATTCTTAAAACATTAAAGTGGTTACTTTAATTCCTTCTCCTCAATTCTTTCAATTATGCTTTCTTCTGCTTCCATTATGTTTCTAATTTCCTTATTTGTGACATGCTCTAATCTAGACTTTCTGGCACTTCTTCGTAAATAATCCATTTCTATTCGTATAATATAATTTTAAATATAACATTAATTCCTGTAAGATATCATCTTCCTCATCTTGGTAAAAAGAATTAAATTGTATCTGATACCTCAATATTGTGACCTCAGTGGAAGTTTATTATACATAGTGTATCAAAAAAGATGGCGCAAACTTACATGGTTGAAAGTACACAATAATAGAAGCAACAATGTCCCAGTAAACATGGGTCCGCAAACGAGCCGTTTGCGAGATAATTACGAATATATGGTTACAAGCCGCCACTGACGTCATTGTTTGTAACATCGTATGGTTTACTCCTTGCTCACTTGAAGCTGTCCTATGTTCCTTGTTTACAAAACTGAACATTGCCGAGAGGTGGAGTTGTAATCAAACCATACACGCAGAACGTACATGACGGATACAGTACAGTCTCAAAAGGTATCAGTCTCGTCTGAGGAGTGCTACGTGGAACCTTACAGTAACGAAGAGTATGCGGATATGCATTTCATGCACGGGAGGCTGCATTCTTGTACCAAGAAACATATCCTGCTCGAAGACACCACGAAAGTCGTACATTTACAAGGGCCCATCAGCGCCTGAGAGAAAATGGGGGGTTTGCACATGGCAGAGCAGTAGGTAGGCCTGCTCGCATTACGCCTGAGGTTGAGGATATGGTATTGGAAGCAGTACCAGCTCTCTCCAGGAACCTCGACGAATAGAATTGCCACACAAGTGCCTGTACTAAGCCACAGTAGTGTATGGAGAATTTTACAGCGCAATTTACTATACGCTTACCACCTCCAATGAGTTCAATGTCTCAATGATGCGGACTTTGTTCCTAGAGTGACGTTTTGTCAATGGATGCAACAATAGAATGTAGTGAACCCTCGTTTCGCATGTAACATTTATTTACATTTTTTGTGTGAAATAAACCCACATGCTGTTCATGAGTCACCACATCAGCACCGTTTCTCACTGAATGTGTGGTTAGGGGTACTAGGTGATCATCTCATTGGGCCACACATTCTTCCACGAAAACTTAATGAACGGAGGTACCTTAGGTTTCTGCGGCGTCATCTTCCAGGATTGCTTGAGGATGTTCCCCTTCAGCAACGTCGGAGTTTGTGGTACATGCATGATGGAGCTCCGGCACATTTTGCTGCTGCTATGAGACGGCATCTAACGCGCAGATACGGCCAAATATGGATAGGTCGAGACGGATCTGTACCTTGGCCTCTAAGATCACCTGGTCTAAATCCTTTGGATTTTTGTGTCTGGGGTCACCTCAAAAGCGAAGTGTACAGCACACCCGTTAACACAGTTGAATAACTGGAGCAGAGAGTTGTACATGCTTGTCAATAATTCAGAAATGATCCAGGGGTTTTCGAAAGAATTCGACATTCATTGCAGAGACGAGCACAGTATTGCATCCAGATGCAAGGAAGACACTTCGAACACGTCCTTTAACAGGTAACCCATAAGTGAAGTGAACTGCGAAATGTGAACTAAATGAGATGAGGAATTAATAGTAAAGTCTAAATTCAAATTAATTTATACTAACTAGGACGATATTTACAATGAAGTCAGTGGCAGCTTGTAACCATACATTCGTAATTATCTCGCAAACGGCTCGTTTGCGGACCCATGTTTACTGGGATATTGTTGCTTGTATTATCGTGTACTTTCAACCATGTTAGTTTGCGCCATCCTTTTTGATACACCCTGTATATTTTAATACATGTATTTTTACATATAATGAATTTGAAGTGAGATGATGTATGTTATGCAGGAAAGCACTTGCTTGGTGTTAGTTTGGCTGGTGAGCAACATTGTTCTGCTTGTTATCAGTTTCCTAATGCTCATCATGAGCTTCTTCCAGTCTCCAACATTGCCGCAATATCAAGTTGCTACTGTACTTACTATTGGTAAGTAATACTATTTCATTCCTGACTTGATTTCGTATGATTTTATAATACGTATTTTCACTCTGCATCAGTCATTATCAAAAAATCAATTCAAATTTAAAAAAAAAATAGTTGTCATTAAAAAATACTCAAATGTTGTTAATAAAACTTACTCACAAGGAAACTGTCAATCAATGCGTGTCGAAACCTACCTTGAAATGTCTTTCAGAGAAGTGTTGTGATGTACTAAGTCTTCTTCTTCTTCACTTCAGGGGCTAGGCAAATTGCCTGTTCCGCCTCACAGTTGTTCTGTCCATATTTTCACTGGCCTTCCTACATTCCTTGAACCTCTTGGCTTGTAGTTGAATGCTGCTCTTGGTAATCTTGGTTACATTCATTCTTTCCACATCTTTATATTCTCTAATGTTCTCATCCAATGGATATATATTTACTCTGCACAAGATTGGATCGGATCAGGAATGAAGGTATAAGAACAGAGTTAAATATATATCCATTGGATGAGAAAATTAGATGTACTAAGTCCATGTCCAAAATATTATCTGCCATTTTTAACTGCAAGACACAGAAATCGAAGTGAAAATCCAGCAATGGTAACCCACTGTGTGAAGCTGATGGATTCCCTGTATGATGTGGTAGGACGTGGCATGGACAGCAGATTATGAGTTTATCCAATCTGCCAGTTCAGAAGTTAGATTACTTCCCCAAATTTAAATGAGAGATTTGATGCTACATTTTAGTGTTTTGCAGTTAAAAATTGCAGATACTTTTTTGGATACACTCTTGGTATATTATAACATTTCTCTAGGAGAAATTTGAAGATAGGTTTCGTCATGCTATGATTGATAGTTTTCTTGTCAGTAAACAACAACATTAATTTTGAACATAATATTGAAATGTATACACTCACAAGGAAACTGTCAACAATTGGATGCCAAAACCTATTGTGAAATTTCTCCCAGAGAAGCATATTAATGTGCCGAAGCCGTGTCCAAAAAACCATCTGCCGCTTTTAACTGCATGCCACTAAAATACAGCCCCAAATCTCTCATTAAAACTATAGGCATTAATACAACTCCTGAATTGGTATATTTGATAACCCTCACTACCTGCCATCAGTGTCACATTCTGATTCACTCCACTCTGATCTTACTCAAACAGGGAGTTCTTCTGCTCTGTACAGTAGGTTGCCATTGACTTCTATTCCGGCTTCAATTTCTGTGTCTTGTATTTAAAAATGACAAATAATTTTTTTTTGATACGGCCTTGATACATCACAACACTTTCTGGGAGAAATTTCAAGATAGGTTTTGGCATTAAATGTTTGACAGTTCCATTGTTAGGCAAGCGATTCACATGGAATAGTTAATACAACACAGGAGATTTTTTTTTCGCTGAAACTGGATTCAAATTCAAGATTTCCACCGTTACTACTTGAACTACTCTGGCAGTCCAGGAGCAGACACAATTTTTTGTCTTTGAAATAACTATGTGCCCATAGAAGTGAACTTCTATTTTATTAAAGCTGGAGATCTTGGGTTCAAATTCTGGTTCAGCCAAAATAAATACTCATTAGTATTTACTACTGTATGCAAATTACTTGTCTAACAAGGGAACTGTCAACCATTGCTTGTTGAATTCTGACTTCGAATTCCTCCCAGAGAAGCATTCTGATTTACCAAGGTGTGACCACAAAATTATCTGCAGTTTTAACTGCAAAACACAGAAATTGAAGTCAGAATCCAGCAATGACAACCCACTGTGCGAAGCAGATAGACGCCCCTGCTTGAACAGAGCAAAGTGGAGTGATGCAGGGCACAGCACAGATCGCAGGTTGTGAGGGTTGTCCAATCCAACAAATAAGGAATTGTATTATTTCTCTGTAGTTTAAATAAGAGGTTAGGCTCTGGCTAATTCTCTGCCACTGAGCTAGGCAAGACCTCCAATCTAAATGCAAAATTTTTTTTATACATTTCAGTTCCCGAGAGTGCCTAATGCTTGCAAACCATTGCTCGACACGCGAATGGCAGCTTCTTATATAAGAAAACGTTTAATGGGAATTTAATATTATTTTATAAAGCCAATAGAACTTCTTTCAAATATAATTTGTCATTCACTCAGAAATGTTAAATTTATAATAAAAACATCGAAACAAGCTCTATTGACTTTTAAATTAATGTTAAATTCCCATTGAAAGTCTTTCTTAAATAAGAAGCTGCCACTCGCGTGTCAAATAACGGTTTGCAAGCCTTTGGCGCTCTTAGGAATAAAAATATACAAGAGAAAAAATTGTGTTTATATTGGAAGTCTTAGATAGCTCAGTGGCAGAGCATCAACATATAATGCTGGGATTCAAACCCCGGTCTAGGAATATATTTTTCTCTTCAAATATAATTTGAAATTACCTCCTATAGAGTTTATAAAGTAAGATGGCAGTGTATTTTGATAACTTCAGAATTGTTTAAGATTTTGAGAAAATCAAGGAGGTATATTTAATAAGAGTTGTATTATAAGAGAGGATACTGCTTCTAACAGTAGGTTAAAAAATAACTCATAATTTAAAAAATAATGATCATCTCATGTCTCCATTTCAGGAGTACAGTAAGCTTTAAAAATATGCACGGTTTTATGACATCTTAAACCATTAGTTTTAAATTAATATTAAATAATAATTGATATTTGGCTTTCATATACCTACACTGAGGAACATTTTTCCTGTGTTCTATAATAAATAAGAATGTCAAATTATAGTACGTCAGTACCAGTAGCTTGGGTGTATTTTTAGTCTATTTTAAAAACAAGGTGAATATGATATGGATAATTATGATTGCCAGATTGTGTTCAGGGATTATTTGTGCTTCAATGTTTTCTGATGACATTTGTGGTACAGATGAGAAAAAAAACATAAAACTGTCACCCAAAACTCTTGTCCCGACCTAGGGATTGAACCCAAGCCTGCTGCATCTGAGGCAGTAGTGTTACACGGTAAACTAGGGTAATACTGAATGGTGAATAATACCAATCAGCAGAATGTTTGAGAGGGCAGTGTTATTGTTTACCTGCTTGTAACAGTAGTCAGTAAGTCTGTTCAGTATTTTCCTAGGTTTATGGTACATATGGTCCCACCAGTGGTTGTCCCTTTTTCTCTAATAAATAGGGTCGGTAATGTCCCTACTGTTTGATATTTGTCACAATTTTAGTCACTTTTTATACTGAGTAATACTATTTAAAATTTGTCTATTTTGCTATCATCCCAAAAAATTGTTTTAAAAGCTTTACTTCAATTTTCAGCTTTAATGCTTTATTTCTTATTGGTGGTAAAAAGTTTTTACCACACAATTCAATCCACAAACATGAAGGAAGTTAATATGGCTTATGATATTGAAAATGAAAATAAAAAGAGGAAGAAATCTTTTGATTAACACTTGTAAGTACCTTTTTTCTTGCATTTACTTTTAAACATAGATAAACAAAGTAAAGATATTAATGGTAAGTATGGCTGCCAAAAAATGTGTGTGTGAATATTAATTCACCTTGCTGCATAGAATTCTGTGAAAAAGTAGATAAAGAGGCACAGAGTTTACATCTGCACTCCTTCATCAGATGATACTGAAAAGGATGAAGTGCATATGTATTGTGAATAGAGCACAGATTTAATGAGTGTATGTGTTTAGTGTTTGTGTTGTGTGAGGAATGATGATGATGAATGGAAAGGAAGTGGTGAATAATTTTGCTAGCATATAGCTTATTCTTACCAATAAGCACCAAAAGGACTGACACGCTTAATGCCTTCATCTGATAGAGAAATTGTAATCAGTTATATAATATGCTTTTCAACATATATGTTGCAGAAAAGATTTGAATTTAACCAAGCATTTAGTGGACATCTAAACATAAATACATGGGATGACAGCCATATGTAGCTAGTGTTTATTGAAGTGTCACTGGGTAGCAGATGACAATATTAGGGCCATGTTTATTAATGTAATACAGCCTGCAAAACGTGTTTTCATCTTTCTTAACCAAATTTTGTTACCCACGTCAAGAAGCTATGTAGTTGTCTTCACAGAGTACAGTGGTAAAGTTTTAAGAAGTGTAAAACAGTACCTGAGATCTCAGTCGTCCTCAATAAACAGCAGGCATGCATTCTTCCATGCAAACGGTCATCATGATGCCAAATGGCATCATGCAATAGTTTATCCCAAATGTCTTTCTCCTGTTGTTGCAATTTAGCAGTGGTTGTTGCAGGGTCTGGAGAAACAGTTACATTATGTCCCATACATATTCACTTGGCGAGAGATCTTGGGATCTTACTGCCAGGGCAGTTGTTTACACTCCGAAGAGCATGTTCCATTGCAGCAGCTGTATGTTGATGTGCGTTTTTCTGCTGAAAAAGCGCATCATCTTTCTGTTGAAGAAATGGCAGAAGCATAGTGTCACCAACCTGTGCAATGTTATGGGAAATGTTAACTTTGCCATGCAGAAACACCAAATGTGACTCCCTGTTGTAACTGTTGCCTCCCTGCACCATGAAGCCTGGGGAAGTCGTGGAAAGATGACACTCTCCAGATCTATGCTGTACACATGTAGGTCCATCACTCGCATTCAGACAAAACCTACTCTTATCACTTAAAAAAACAAAGTGTCATTCCACTCTTCAGTCAACTCTTTCACGACACCAGTGTAGCATGTCATGGTTTATGTGGTATTCTGACCAGATGCACATGTGATCTTAGTCCTGCTGCAAGCAGACGATTCCCAATGGTCCTTAGTAAAACATCAGGTGCAATATGTGTCTGGATTTAGATTTCTTCTCTGTAAATGCTGTTCAGGTGGCCATTGCTGCTCGAACAATGCGTCAATCTTGATGTGTGTCTGTACTATGTGACCAACCAGAATTTGGTCCACGGGTGTGGAATTATTGCACAGACCACTGTTGATTGCAGCGACACGTCACAAAATTCACAAATACAATGTGCCCAACATGTGCAGCAATTTGTCGATATGTCCATCCAGCTTCCCAGAGGCATATATATGGCAGAGTTAATTCCATGCTATCTTTATATATATATATATATATGATACTCCTCAAAATACTCCTCAAAAATTAAAAAAATAGTAAGAAGTAAAAATAAAATTAAAAAGAAATCTAAATCTAAATTAATAAATATTTAGTATGTAAATTTAATTTTTCATTTCACAAAGAACACCCGTTCTAACTGATTCGTTGCCAATGTAGACTACTGAGCATTTCAAAATGTATATACCTTTTATAAATTAACAAACATTTAACGAACGAAATGTCAAATATATACATCAATGATTCTTTTTTTAATACAAGTTACGGCCAATGGGAGGACTGTAAATACCTCCTCGCGGCTAAGCCGCTACACCTAATAATATTCTTAATCCAACATCGAGGTCGCAATCTGTAATGTCGATACGAACTCTCACGGTCCAACCCAAAAATGGCAGTACGAATCATGAAAGAAGAACCTGCTGGGCTAGACTTGAAAGACGATCTGTGACTCACATAACACAGTAGACTTTAACCACTAATCCATAATATACTGAATAGCGTAGTAGATCTTTCAGGTCACGGTGCTCTAGACAGTCTCCATTGCCAGTTCGAAAAAAGAATTAAAGAATACAAGTTAAATCATTGTAAAGGCTGGTTTTTAAACTCTACGTGAACATATTTTTTAATTCCCCCCACTTGCGGTGATCTAATGGTTATGGTCTTTGGCTCTAGTCACAAGTGTCGCCGGTTCAAACCCGGCCGAAATCGGTAGATTTACTTAGAATGGAAAAATCCAAGGAAAATGTACTCTGGAAAGACTTTGAGCCGCGGGTCCCAAGTCTGAAGATTTTCATAAGAGAAACTGAAGCGTGAAAAAAATGTAACCAACCTTCCTATATCAAAATAATTGCTTTCTAGACGACTCATTGAGTCGGAATGCTGACCACATGCTAATCAGAGCATCTCTTGGGAAATAAGCCTAACTAAAAATTAACTTGTTCAAGAAACTTCTAACAAAGAAGCGGTTAAGGCTAGACTTATAGGGCTGTCAAACCAAAGAGTAAGTAAGCCCCTTTCAGAACGTAATTTAGGTCTATATTTCTTATTGAAGAAAAAATAAATATTTACATTTCTGATAAATTTGTCTTCCAGAATTAATTTTGATATTTTGTAATTTTCAAAATTTTATGGATTTTTGGGCTATTGTATTCCAGGAGTCCACCTGTGAATGTTCCAACAGAGAACAAGTGAATGTTAGTATTATGTTAATACTTTTAAAATTCATGACGAAACACTGTTGAGATCACTACGTAAAATTTAAAATGAGATACATATCAGGGAACTTAGTCGTCCTCAACTTTATGAAGGCTGTAAGATGTGAAGTACTTTCGGAGCAAATGCATGTAGATTAGTACTACATTATGTTAACCAACATTATGATACTAATATTAGAAGATTTCGGGCTATAAGGCCGTAGTCCATAATTGATGTTTTTTCCCAGACGTAGGAAATCTTCAGTGGCGAGTTCTTCTACGAGGTGTTCCATGGTCGGCTGTAAAAGAACGTCTCGGAGAAACACCAGTTAAGGATCACGGCCTTAGAGTCCGAAATATTCTATTAACATGATTTCCAGAATGAAAGTATGCATTCTACAATACTAACATCTGTATCAGATTGCCTCTTTTTACACATTTTTTCACTCATCACTAACTCCTTGTACTGCATCCATCCATCCATAGTAATTCTGCCCGAGGGCAGGTCCTTCACTACAATCATAGCATTTTCATGCTATGCTTGCAGCTTTACTATGGAATTTTAGGTGCTTTCCACACCGGTGATGGATGATGATGATGATAATGATAACGATAATGATAATGATGATGGCCATATGATTTCGGGGATCGTTTAGGCCTTAAAGTTTTCCTGACATTTGTCTTACAGGTGAGGAAAAACCCCGATAAAAACCTCACCCAGAAAAACTGCCCCAACCGGGGATCGAACCCGGGCCCGCTGCGTGACAAGGCAGCACGCTACCTCGAGACCACAGTGGTGAATTGTACTACATAACATACTATATTTATTTTATTTCGTTAGGCGAGAAAATGGGCAACTTAGTTTGAGAAAATGGTCAAGTTTATTTTTATTAATCTGGTGCTCCATAAGAATAAGATAATAATAATAATAATAATAATAATAATAATAATAATAATAATAATAATAATAATAATAATAATAATAATAATAATAATAATAATAATAATAATAATAATAATAATAATGCTTTATTGTAGCTGGCAGAGTTTAAGGCCATAAGGCCTTCTCTTCCACTCAACCAGCGAATAGTAGAATTATACAAAAATTACATACATATTATAATTTTAAGATATTATTAAAATACAGACTAAACAAAATACAATGATGATGTGATCTAATACTAGCTAATACTAACAAAAACATAGAATATAATAACATTAAAATTATATAAAATAAAGTAAGTAGCTTCCTAGATGATTATTAATGGAATGCTCTATATAGTTGTTATGCAGTTAATGTTTTCATTGTGTCGAACTTAAGATATCAGTTAATTTGGATTTAAATAATGATAGCGATTGACAGTCCCTGACATGACTGGGAAGTGAGTTCCATGCTCTAGTTATAGATATTGTGTAAGATTCAGAGTATAGACATGTCCTGTGCTGAGGTTTCAAAAGTAAAGAAGAGTCTTGTGATCTTGTTCATAAATTGTGATGAGCCGATAAATTTTGAAAACGTGTTGTTAAATAACTTGGTAAATATGTGTGCAGAATTTGGAATAGTAAGGTATGTGAATGTAAAGTTCTTCTGTCATTTAGGCGTAGCCATGATAAGGCCTGAAATGAAGGAGACACGTGGTCATAACGACGGAGATTGAATATAAATCGAATGCACGCATTATGAGCACGCTGTAGTCTGTCAGATAGATCAGTTGTCAGATTAGTCAGTAATATGTCGCAGTAGTCGAAGTGTGGCATTATAAGAGTCTGTACAAGTATTTGTTTTAATTTTGTAGGAAGGAAGTTTTTAAAACTATTTAGGGAGTGAAGAATTGAGAACACTTTCTTGCAGGTATTATTCACCTGGATTTTCCAGTCTAGGTGTTGGTCCATATAGATACCCAGATTTTTTACTACTGAGCTGTAGGGGATGTTTTTGTCATTTAGGAGAATGGTAGGGATATTTTCGTAATTTATAATGCTTTGGATTCGCCGATGTCCTATAATTATGCACTGTGTCTTGTCAGCATTTAGATTAAGTCCATGTTTCTTCGACCATTGGGAAATTGAGTCTAGGTCACTATTTAATTTGTCTAGTGTGTCATGTACATCGTCAGGATGGGAGTGAATGTAAATTTGCAAATCGTCAGCGTATAGGTGATGCCGACAATAGGTAAGTCTAGTGGATATATCGTTAATATAGATAGAGAACAGAAGTGGTCCTAACACTGAACCTTGTTGGACGCCACCCTTCAGTGATAGCCAGGATGAGGAAAGTTCTGCATTGGATACACATTGCTGGCGATCATGAAGATAGGATCCAAGCCAGTTAACAGCATTGTCCGAAAGATTCAGAGCGCGTAATTTTGCTATTAATATGTCAGTGTCTACAGTGTCGAAAGCTTTACTGAAGTCCAAGAGTGTAAATATTGTCATGTGGCCACTGTCCATTGCTTCCCGCGCATCTTCGGTAACTTTAAGAAGTGTGGTTGCCGTACTATGGCCTGTCCTAAAACCTGATTGGTGTGGGTCGAGTATGTTATGAGTGTTAAGGTAATCAGTTAATTGTCCATGAACAATGCGCTCCAAGGCCTTAGATAGGACTGGGAGGATGCTGATTGGTCTAAAGTCGTTTGGTGTTACAGGTAATTTAATTTTAGGGATTGGTCTGACTATAGCTTTTTTCCAGAGTTCGGGGTAAGTTGAGGTCATGATTGAGGCATTAAATATATGGGTTACAGTTGGGAGTATGACATGGAGTATTTTCTTTAAAAAGTCGATACTTATATTGTCTATACCTTGTGTCTTAGTTCTAATGCGGTCCAGGGATAGTTTAACGTCGATTGGCATTATATAGGAAAAGAAGAATTTTTCTCGGGAAGGAGTAGGTGTAGATAGGAGCTCATCTATAGTTTGTTGTTTGGTCATAGTGTTTATGTTAAGTGTGGTATACGATGTGAAATGTTGGTTTAGATCGTCCAGTGATATGTTAATGCTCCCTCCTTTGGTTGTCGGCTGCCGTAGACCCATTGATCTAATACGTTTCCACATATCACTTGCATTTGTGTTTGGATCAATGAGACTATGAGCATACCGCAATTTAGCGTTCCTAATGTTTTGATTCATTTTGTTTCTTAATGTCTTATATTGTCTTAAGTTAGCGTCACTTTTGTCCCGTCTATATTTTCGAAAAGCAGCATCCCTCTCAGCCATCAGTAGTCGAATTTCGTGGGACATCCAGGGAGCTGGGGATTTAGTAATTCGTCTAGTCTTCAAGGGGGCATGTTTGTCGTAAAGTTCAAATATATTGTTAAATTTAAGCAATTTTTCGTCAATTGTGTGTAGGATCCAAATATCATTCCACGGCATCTCCATAGCGTCTGCAATTAGAGCTTGCTGGTTAATATTTTTTAAGTTTCGATACGTCAATAATTTAGGACGAGTCCTAGGACACTGGAGAGAGTATTCGATATATATGACGTCATGGGCTGATATGCCGGGGGCAGATATTTGTCCGTAGTTTATTATTTCCTGTAAATTTCTCGTGACTATGATGTCTATTAATGTATCAGTCGTCGATGTGTGATGGGTTGGTTGTAAAGGCAAGACATGCATATTGCATGCGTGAAATAATGCTAGTAGTTCAGATGATGATGATGATGACGAAGAAAGTAAGTTAAAGTCGCCCATTATTATAACAAGCTGATAATGCGGCAGTAAACTTAATAAAGGTGATTCTATGTCACTCTACTTTCGGAGGTTTGTACACCACGCACAGGAGAAATATCTGTAAACTAGCTGAACTTTCAATGAAGAAGAATTCTGGTCGTGCATTGTAATCAGGGGAGGAGTGAAGAATGACTTTGGGCTCTAAGGGCCGAATTCTTGAAACCAACTCTCCTCACGAAGCGAGTCTCTCGGCCTTTCTATGACGTAGAGAGTATGCATGAAACCAACTCTCGTCTCAAATCTCAAGTCTTGGCCACGCTTTACTCACTTATTTCTGTCAAAACGTAAATCGGCAGTATTCCCGTCTTTGCCTTTGTTCTGCTCCTCAGTAAAAATGGTGGAATTCCAAAAGTGAATGACCTTTTGGGTTTGGAGGCACAGAAATTAATAGAAGGTGTGGAAATTGAACAAAATCTACGG
Source organism: Diploptera punctata (assembly GCA_030220185.1). Classification (NCBI taxonomy): domain Eukaryota; kingdom Metazoa; phylum Arthropoda; class Insecta; order Blattodea; family Blaberidae; genus Diploptera; species Diploptera punctata. The sequence goes on along the minus strand of JASPKZ010007970.1, from coordinate 51,793 downwards.
GATCAAGCGAATCGCCGTCGCCGCCTGTACATTCAGGATATTCCCCGATACACAGGTAAGTCATGTAATATATGCTGTATGATTCATTATATTCTAACTTCTTCAATACGCATTGTGAGAATTTTCTTAAAATCTAGTGTTGTTTATTACAAACGTGTATGGAAATACTATATAAACCGATTTCAAATAATTCATTTAGAGAAATATAAATATCACTCTCGTGTATAATCATTAACATGGTCTTTTTTTTGTACATGACACTTAAAAAAGTGAAATTTTTATTAACTCCGGTCACATAACAAACAATAATAATTAGTAATTCAATAGTACGATATATATATGTGTACGTATGTATGTATATATATATATATATATATATATATATATATATATATGTAAAAGGAAAATGCAAATAATGAAACATCTTCTTTCAAAGTACTGTAGTAGAAATTAATAAAACAATATTTCTATTAATTTTTTAATACTTAACATTATTCTTATTTAATTTTAAGAAAATAACTTCATTTCATGTTGGGACAAGTTAGTATACATATGATTAGTTTATAGTTTATTGAATAATATGCATGCAATTTATTTTGTTAGGTTAGGAAGAGTGAAATTGCTGTATGTCAGTTTCTCATAAACTGTTTGGGAATTTATTAAGAAGGTTGGTTATTTCGATTTCACATTTATATCCTGCCACCTGGTGAAGGTTACATTAAACATTCGTGCATGTGCAATGCGATTCTATAGAACTTATTCATTGAATAGATCAGAGTCAAATACTAAAGTTTACCCGTAATTTGCTTCACTCTTTAAATTATGCACATGAAAGATTACCTGATAATGCTTCATTTAATTTTATGTTAAACTCCTCGATTCAGGAATAAATATTTAATCAAGATGTGGCCAAACAAATATTTAATTTATTATGGCATAAATATTGTGTCATAATAATTGTGAATTTATTCAATTTGTTTATTAATTCTATTTACAGGAAGTATGCAGCTTGTAGTGGCAGACCTCCCTGGCATCAGCCAAAGTACTGTGTCACGTGTTATCAGAAAAGTATCCACCTCTACTGCAGAATTGAAACTACAATTCATAACAATCCCTAATGGAGATGAGGTTCGACATCTCCATTATGAATTTCATAGAATTGCTTGTTTCCCTGGTGTAGTTGGATTCATCGATGGCACGCATATAAAAATAAGGAATCCTGGAGAAGAATATCCTGAAATATTCAGAAATAGCTTGGGCATATTCTCCTTCAACTGTCAGGTATGTACTAACTAGTTAAGCAAGTATTTTGTGTGTGTTATTATTTTATTTCACTCCTTCTCTCCAAGCGCGACAGGCCTAGAAGGTCCTTACGCTCTTTAATTGAGATCATTAGAGTTGTAATTCAAAACTGATAATGCAAGGTCCAACTAATTTTTTTTAGAAGCTTTATTTTTAGAATTCAGGTTCTTCTACGTGTTGTAAATCTACGACATATGATCCATGGCTTAAGTTGCCTTGGTCAGTGTTGTAACGAAATTGAAATAAAGCCATTAGTGCACTGTCTTAAATATATAGCACATAAAAGCAGACCTCCAAGCAGCATCTGTGAACCATTTCAGGTGCATAATTGATTTGTGATGCTTTTTACGTGAATAACTTGTGCCAAGTAGGAGACTTTGTAGACCAATATCAGTGAGAAACATTTTGAATATGTATTGTTATTATTGTTCTAGATTACAAACTCCCATAACATAACATAGATTTATGCAAAAATAACAAATAAAATATAACCATATTTTATTTTTTTCATGTTTTTTTAAATTTACACTTTCCAAACCTTAATTTTTCTTCCTGAATTAATCTGGGCTGGAAAGTGTTAATTTCCCAAAAAACTTCAAAGTATGAAGCTTTACCGTTCAAAAGTAATGTATAAATTCTCAATAAAAGTACTTCTGAATAATAGATTCCAATTGGCGTGTTGGTATTGATAGTCTTCGGACGAACGAGAATTGTATAAGTAGAAAGAAATGTTGACATTCTTATTGGTGCTCAGATGGTGTAATTGGTATTGTACTGATGTACAGAATCAGAGATCCACGGTTCAAGTCACAATTTAAGCATTATTTTTTCTTTCTTTATTAAGGTACAAGTAAATTTACGGAAAAACCTCACTTAAACTAGCATGAAATATTTTCAAAGTCGTATATTATAACAGTGTACATGCGCCAGAGTTTGTAGAGCCACCAATAATCCACAATCGAACCACATATTGATTATCATCCTCGATTAATATACGTCGCTATGAAATTTAAATGACCAATAGTTGCAATAAATCCCCAAATCTATGTCATAAAGATATATTAATAATATTAAAATTACCAAACGTTTATTAAAAATGGGTGTACACTTACTTATCGCTCCCTAACGATGATCCAACCAGCGATAACTCAAAACAGCGATAGAAAAATCATAGACTAGATAATATACTCGGTGGAGAAAATAGCAGTAAGCATCACAATATTTCTAACAGTGTCATAACATTGTGATTTGCATATTTAAATAAATATTCGTCAGGATCGGCATATTTATTGTAAGATTTTTGAATATGAAAAATGGAATATATATATATATAAAATCAATTAATAGTTTTTCGTCAGGATCGGCATATTTATTGTGTTTACTTGATGAAAATCCATATTAATTAATTATATAAAAATAGAACTTACTTTTATTTGATTTTCATATTTATTAAGATATAATTCTGTGACAGCTGTTTCGGTACATATCTGAAGAAGGTACAGTGTACCGAAACAGCTGTCACTGAATTAAATCTTAATAAATATGTATATCGAATAAAACTATGTTTTACTTTTATTTAATTTATATATGTATATATATTTATTGCATTGAGAGTAGCTTTTTATATCTTGGACTTTTTTTTAATTTTCAGGCCATTGTGAATTTCACTATGGAATTCATAAACATCGTTATAGGCTGGCCTGGATCCGCACACGACAGTCGTATGTTCAAAACTAGCATGATCTGTGGCCAATTTGAAGAAAGAGAACTGTCTGCATTCTCCTGGGAGACAGTGGGTATCCGTGCCATCATTTTTTAATGACACCTCTCCTCAACCTACAAACACGAGCTGATTTCAATTATTAATAGATCACATAAATTTACTAGAAGTTTGGTGGAAAGATCTTTCCCTCAAACTTGAAACGACGACGATTGTTATAGTTGCAACAACTGTGTTACACAATATAGTGAGGAGGGCAAACGATGCTGAAATAGAGGATCTGCCACCAATAATGCTATTCCAGTTGTGAATGATGTTTATGATTTGCCAAATGGATTATCAGCCAGAAGGGCTCTAATAGATGCCCACTTTTAATAATAAGTAAGGTGAATACCGAGTCATCCTTCCTCATAACTGGTGTTCTATTTGAAGTAGTTTCGCTATTTCGTCAGCTTTTCCAGACTGTTGAAATTTAAGTTGTCAGCTCTGGACATCGAGGGAACGACAATGTTAATTTCAACATTCTGTAAAAGCTGACGATGGTATAATTTATATACAGAAACTAGTTAAAATAGAACACAACAAGTTATGAGGTAGGATAACTCCGGATGTACCTTATTTGTTATTTAGAAGGACCTAATAGGGTTACCTCCCATTGCATTTTTACTTGTAATTTTAGGATTGTGATTGGACAAAATTATATGAGCACTTTCTTTTCACTACACTATCATGTATTGTGCTTTTTTTTGTCCTCTATACTTCCTCTACTGTAAGGCTGTGAACATATTTGTGTTGTATTTATAGACCATTATGTGTTAAAAATGCAGATTTCCTCGTCTAAATTGTTGGTGCATCTGTAACACTATATCATTTTGTCTAATCTTAAATTTTATTTGTTATTATATGTAAATTTAAATAGGGCCCTATTCTATGTGACATATCAGCTATGAATTTTGTAATTGTCCTTTAAGTCACTAACACTATCATTTATTGGATAACATAAGTTAAAATGCGTGCACATTTATTCACATTTCTGGCATAGCCAATTGTGAACATGTTAATTTAAATTCAGTTTGTTTGTTTTATGTCCTGCACCATAGCTGAATGGTTAAGGCAAGATGCCTTGTCAGAGAGTTACCGGACTTTCGATGGTTCGGGTCTCCATGGGGGAAAATATTTTTTCTTGTAATTTTGGCCAGTATTGGACCATTGCTCAGCATCATGCGGCATTTGGGTAGCTACAATAAGTAGCGGCTTCAAGTTCAGAAAATCAGTTATAATGACTGGGGAACCTGACATGCTGAACACATATCAATCCTACACTGGGTGAATGATCTTCTATCTCTGTGATCAACTCATGTGGAAGTGAGTCCAACAGCCAGCTAGTAGGCCAAGAGCCATCTAGACCCTTTCAAGCCATGGTTTTTTTTATTATTTTATATTCCGTTAAGTGAGTCAAATAAGTTATGTTACGTCATAAAACTCCGTGATCTTCACAGGATTGGTTTCTGAAGCTATTGCTTGTATCATCAGCCAAGACTCCATTAACTCTATAGTCTGAGTTCTGGATGACGATAGAGGAAACAACTTCAGAAACCGGTCCTGTGAGAATCACCCAGATTTATGATGTGAGATGTAATAATTTGACTTACTTAATTTATTTGCCTGATAATGTAAATTCCCATCATAAAATTTCATTAAAGTAATTTAGATTTGATTAAGTAGATAGATCTTTGGGAAGCTTCATTGTTTTGTTATCTTGTTTTCCGTAAGTTGGGTATGTAAACTTAAAAGCCTTATGATCCATCCATCCGTAGTAATTCTGTCTAAGGGTAGGTATTTCACTGCAATCATAGCATTTTCATGCTATACTTTACTAGGTAATTATAGGTGTGGTAGCTTCCCATTGCTTTCCACATCGGTGAAGGATGATGACCGAATGATATTTGGGGACCGTTGGTCCCTAAGCTTCCTGACATTTGTCTTACAGGTGAGGAAAACCCCAAAAACACCTCTCCCAGGAGCTTGTCCCGACCAGGAATTGGACCCGCTGCATGACAAGGCAGCACGCTACCTCGAGACCAGAGTGGTGGACACGATGAGGTATTATATTCTAAAAAAACGTGTAAATAATAATGTTTCACAATAATATATAAGGTATTAGTTTTACAAATTTGTGTGTTTATGTACATTGATAGCTGTGTAATGTTCTTGTATGTAAATCCATATTGATTCTTTTATATAATTGTTATGAGTAATTTATGAATGCTGATAATAATAAAAAGAAATGTTTTCAAATGAAACATATTTTGTATTTATTTCAGGTGTCATACATATTAATTCCACAATAAAATATAAGTATGGACTATTCTTTAATTTCATTTTCCTGCATTGTCCAAGTACTAGAATTTACTTCTCTTTCTTTTATCATGACATACAAAACTCATGTTCACCAAAAACAGATGTTTATTTCCAATATGCAATTCCCTAAGATTCATCCAAATATCCTCCCATCTAAACCTTCCTAATGGTATTTTCTCAATAAAAATAAATGCATTTGTCGCTATAAGTTTTATAAGTTTGTCATGGGTTGACAGTAGAAGACATTTTTACTGGATTAAGTTCGTTGAGGAAAAGGTTCAGTGGAGGGCTTCAGTGAATATGCCATTTATCTTGTGTATTTCGTAAAGACCTAGAGCTTGCAATATAAGTAGTAAAACCAATCAGCTATTCAAGGGGACATATTTGAAAAAAATCATGTTGAAGAGAGGATGAGGTAAAACAGTAAACTGAAATGAAGTTTCATGCAATGACCACATTTTTTAAAGATGGTTGTTTATATAAATGCCCTTATAGGACTGTAGGGTAAAGTAAGTGGGCATATATATAATACATAAACTGTCCCATTTTTGGTTTTGATATAAATTTTAGAATAACACTGATAGAGTATCAAAGTTTATAAATATTCTAAATTATGACTATAGTCTTGTATCAGGAGAAGTATAAAGGACCATAAGGAGAAGAGACGATACTAATCATTTACATAACATTGTGATGAAATATTAGTGGTGAATTATAGCAATAATTAATACATAGTTATTTAACAGTGTATAAACGGAAAAACTGCACTTAAACTTGCGTGAAATATTTTCAAAGTCCAATAGAACGACAGTGCGCATGCATCAGGTTTTATAGAGCCAGCGATAACCCACAATCGAACCATATATCGATTATCATCCTCGATTACTATCCGTCGCTATGAAATTTAAATTACTAATATTTGCAATATTAAGAGAAAACAGCATCATAATATTATCTAACACAGTGTCATAATATTGTGTTTTGTATATTTAAATAAATACTTCAAACTTGTCTAATAATGTTATAAAAATTGTTTGAAAAAGTTTAAAGCATTAAATAATGTTAGTTAATACAGAAGAAGAGCTATAGTTTACAACAACATATGAAAAATCAAGCGCTAGTAGAAGTGCAGTTGAGCCCTATAAACGATGATATGTATATTTTTTACCATAATCTCAACTTTTAGGTTAGGTGTACCATTGTTAGGACCTACCTGTTATGCATAAAGGTATACCTATTATCAATAAAGATATCATAATAAAATAAAATACACCATCTCAAATGGATTACTAATAATGTTTTTAATTTGATATAATGTAGATCACGTATATTATATTAATTTGGTTTGTTGATATCCCATAACGTACGCTTTTCTCCATCACAATACACATGTATAAAATATAAAAGCTGTGGAATGATACAATTTGACTTTTTATACTTGTATTACTATAGTTATCAATAATATAAGCCTATTCAGATAACTAATTTTATAAGGTATAACTGGGCAATTATGTATTGTTTTTACTTTCATTGCTGGGCATTTCTATATATAGGAATTCCTAATTTTGCATGAATTCGTTTTGGTTACACACATATATTTTATGTTTAACCTCAATCAGATTCTGTTTCCTCATTTTTGTAATAACTTTAATTTATTTTAGGCAAACAAATCACATTCCCATAACCTATAAAATTGCAGACGATTTTTAAAAATTTCGCCATATTTCACAATATCATATGGATTATTTCTCTATGCATTTTTAAAACCATTGCCAACATACGCATTTTTTCATCTCGCCTGAGATAGAGACGAGATGGTTTCATGAATACCGTCTCCGACTCATGTGCTCAGACTCAACTTACAGAAGTGAGAGAGGTGGGGTAGAGGAGAGAATGGTTTCTGAATACAGGTCTAAGTTCGATTTGATATATATCGCAACTCCCCCACCTCTTTTTCCTAGTCTATCATTGTGACAGAGGGCGTACCCGTCGATGTCAACAAGTGAGGAGTGATGGGAAGGTTTAAGCCATGACTCAGATATTAAGATCGCATGCAGAGAGATCTCGGAAAATAAATGTCGAATTTCGTGAATGTGAGACAGAATGCTTTGAGCGTTAAAGTGGGCGATTTTAAGGCCGGTATGCAGAAACCATCCACTCTTTTCCCCCACCTCTCTCACTTCCGTAAGTTGAGTCTGAGCACAGAGTCAGCGACGGTATGCATGAAACCATCTCGTCTCTATCTTAGGCGAGATGGAAAAATGCGTATGTTGTCAACGGTTTTAAAAATGCATAGAGAAAATAATCCATATGATATTGTGAAATATGGCGAAATTTTTAAAAATCGTCTGCAATTTTATAGGTTATGGGAATGTGATTGTTTGCTTAAAATAAATTAAAGTTATTACAAAAATGAGGAAATAGAATCTGATTGAGGTTAAACATAAAATATATGTGTGTAACCAAAACGTATTCATGGCAAAATTAGGAATTCCTACATATAGAAATGTCCAGCAATGAAAGTAAAAAAATATATAATTGCCCAGTTATCCCCTATACTTACTTACTCACTGGCACTATCGAACCCGAAGGTTCATGGCCGCGCGGACATAAGCTCTCCATACATCCCTATCCTGAGCTAATGCTTTCCAATCATTCCCTGTATAATCTACTTCCCTCAAATCATAGTTAATGTTGTTCTCCCACCTCATTCTTGGTCTACCAACTGGGCGCTTTCCCTCTGGCTTTCCTACAAGAAGCTTCCATGCACGTCTTTCATTCCCCATACGTGCAACATGTCCTGCCCATCGCAGTCTACGAGACTTAACTGTTCTTATTATATCTGGCTTCCTATAAAGACCATGTAGTTCATTGTTATGTAGTCTTCTCCATTCATCTGTCTGTTCATCTCTCTTTGGTCCAAAAATTTTCCTAAGAACTTTATTCTCAAATACTCGTAATCTCCTTTCCTCCCTTAAAGTAAAGTCCATGTTTCGCACCCATATAATATAACTGGTAGAATAATAGTTTTATATATATTTTTCAGCTTTACGTTTTTTGAAAGGAGTTGGGACATCAAAAGTCTCTGCAATGCATAATAGCAAGCATTTCCAGAATTGAGCCTATGTTTAATTTCTTTGTGCATCTCATTCCTATTTGTGATTATTGTTCCTAGGTATTTGAATTCAGCCACTTCCTCAAAATTTCCCTCATTTGTCATTAGCTGTCCATTTCCATTATATACTGAATTTCTACGTGTGACCATATATTTAGTTTTACTGATATTTACTTCCAGTCCTAATTTCTTAGTGTTACTCAATAGTGTGTGCGTGTTGGCCTTTAGTATCTCCTCGCTATCGGCCAGTAGTACTACATCATCACATAAACTAACAGCTTATTAATACCATTGAGTTGTAAGCCTTCCTCATTCTCTAAAGATTTAATGGCATGCTCTAGTACAAAATTAAATAGTAGAGGAGATAGTGCATCTCCTTGCTTCAACCCATTCTGGATTTCAAAAGTGTCTGAAAACTGTTTGCCTACACGCACCCTACTCTTTGAGCCATTTAGACACATTCGTATAAGTCTAACCAACTTTTTAGGAATTCCGAACTCCAGGAGGATACTATATAACTTCTCCCTCTTAATTGAATCATATGCTTTTTTGAAGTCTACATCCAGTTATCCCCTATAAAATTAGTTATCTGAATAGGCTTGTATTATTGATAAATATCGTAAGAAAAGTATAAAAGGTCAAATTGTAACATTCCACAGCTATTATATTTTATAAATATGTAATTGTGATGGAGGAAAGCGTACGTTATGGGATATCAACAAACCAAATTAATATAATATATGTGATCTATTTTATATCAAATTAAAAACAAATTACCTTCTATTAGTAATCCATTTGAGATGGTGTATTTTGTATTATTGTGTTATCTTTATTGATAATAGGTATACCTTTATGCATAACAGGTAATACTATAGGTCCTAACAATTGTAGACCTAACCTCAAAGTCGAGATTGTAGCAAAATAATAATTTATTATTATGGTTTATAAAATCATTGATAGGTAACTATGCATTAATTTATTGTTGTAATTGTTAACAGAAAACTATTATCAAAATTACACTATGAAGATAATATTTTAAGAACATGGTAACAAATTTACATCACCACGTTATGTAAATACATCAAATAAATACAAAGTTATTAATCCATTTGAGACGGTGCATTTTATTTTCCTTCTTTGATAATAGATACACCTAAAAGTTGAGATTATGGTAAAAAATATACATATCATGGTTTATAGGGCTCAACTGCACTACTAGCGCTTACTTACTTACTCTTACTTACTCACTGGCACTATCGAACACGTAGGTTCATAGCCGCGCGGACGTAAGCTCTCCATACATCCCTACCTGGACTAATGCTTTCCAACCATTCCCTGTATAATCTACATCCCTCAAATCATAGTTAATGCTATTCTCCCACCTCATTCTTGGTCTACCAACTGGGCGTTTTCCCTCTGGCTTTCCTACAAGAAGCTTCCATGCAAGTCTTTCATTCCCCATACATGCAACATGTCCTGCCCATCGCAGTCTACGAGACTTAACTGTTTTTATTATATCTGGCTTCCTATAAAGACCACGTAGTTCATGTACTAGCGCTTGATTTTTCATTTATATTGTTGTAAACTATAGCTCTTCTTCTCTATTAACTAGCATTATTAATGCTTTAAACTTTTTCAAACAATTTTTATGACATTATTAGACAATTTGGAAGTATTTATTTAAATATGCAAATCACAATATTATGACACTGTTAGACAATGTTTATGATGCTCCTATTTTCTCCACAGAGTATATTACCTAGTCTTTGATTTTTTTATCGCTGTTTTGGGTTATCGCTGGTTGGATCAGCGTTAAGGTGTGATAAGTAAGCGTACACCCATTTTTAATAAACGTTTGGTAATTTTAATAATATTAATATATATTTTTAATAAAGATTTGGGGATTTATTGCAAATATTAGTAATTTAAATTTCATAGCAATGGAGAGCAATCGAGGATGATAATCGATTTGGGATTAGATTGTGGGTTATCGCTGGCTCTATAAAATCTGGCGCATGTGCACTGTTGTTCTATTGGACTATGAAAATATTTCACGCTAGTTTAAGTGCAGTTTTTCCTTTTATAGAAACACCGTTAAATAACTATGTATTAATTTACTGCTGTAATTGGTAACAAATTTTTCATCACCATGTTATGTAAATTATTAATATCGTCTCTTCTCCTTATGGTCATTAATGCTTCTCCTGATACAAGACTATAGTCATAATTTAGAATATTTATAAACTTTGATACTCTATCAGTGTTATTCTAAAATTTACATCAAAACCAAAAATGGGATATATATATATATATATTTACACTAGCGTATCCGGCAGACGTTGTACCCTCCTTTGCAGATAAGTTAAGAACCGTCATATAACAATTATATTAGAGTGAAAAAAAGATAAATTGATGAGAATGAGTCATTTTTTTCAGCTAGGTTTCATTTCTGACCCACTGTGCACCGGTTCCATACTGGCCGAGATTCCATGAGAAAAATTTCTTCCCCCGTAGAGACTCGAACCAGCATAAGTCCCGTAGTTCTGCGCTAAAACTTGTTGCCTTAACCACTAGGCTACAGCGCGACGTTATTGTGAGTTATTCGTAAGAGATAAGGGACTCTTGGTATTAATGAAAGACAAAAATGTTTTTTGTGAGTTATCCGTAAGAGATAAACATATGCTGTCGCGGACTTTTTTGTAGAGCCTTTTGAGATATTCAATTCTGTATACATTAATTTTGTGTATATCTTATGGTTTAGGCAGCGTAAGCCGTTTAAGCGTCCAAACAGCTACTCGTATCTCTTTTTCCACTACAAAGGGCGATTTTTAAGGGTGTAGGAATTGAGTATCACAACTCTCTTATAGCATATATTCATCCCGGGAATCTCCTGAACATTTTGCAAAAAAACCCCATCACAATCGGATGAACGGTATGGCCGCGCATAAAGTACGAACAAACAAACAAATATACAAATAAACAAACAAACAAATATTAATTTTTATATATAAGATATGCCCACTTACTTTGCCCTACAGTCCTATAAGGGCAACCATCTTTAAAATGTGGTCATTGCATGAAACTTCATTTCAGTTTACTTTTTTACCTGATCCTCTCGTCAACATGATTATTTTCAAATATGTCCCCTTGAATAGCTGATTGGTTTTACTACTTATAATACAAACTCTAGGGATTTATGAAATACACAAGATAAATAGCACATTCACTAAAACCCTCCACTGAACCTTTTCCTCAACGAACTTAATCCAGTAAATTTTCTTCTACTGTCTATTCAATCTACATGATCAACCCATAACAAACTTATAAAACTTATAGCGACAAATGTCTTTATTTTTATTGAGTAAATACCATTAAGAAGGTAGGATAGGAGGATATTTGGATGAATCTTAGGGAACTGCATATTGGAAATAAACATCTGTTTTTGGTGAACATGAGTTTTGTGTGTCATGATAAAAGAAAGAGAAGTAAATTCTAATACTTGGACAATGCAGGTAAATGAAATTAAAGAATAGTCCATACTCCTATTTTATTGTGGAATTAATATGTATGACACCTGAAATAAATACAAAATATGTTTCATTTGAAAACATTGCTTTTTATTATTATCAGGATTCTAAATTACTCAAAACAATTATATACAAGAATCAATATGGATTTAAAAACATGAACATTACACAGCTATCAATGTACATAAACACACAAATTTCTAACACTAATACCTTATATATTATTATGAAACAATACTATTTACACGTTTTTTAGAATATAATACCTCATCGTGTCCACCACTGTGGTCTCGAGGTAGCGTGCTGCCTTGTCACGCAGCGGGTCCAATAGCTGGTCGGGACAAACTCCTGGGAGAGGTTTTTTTGGGGTTTTCCTCACCTGTAAGACAAATGTCAGGAAGCTTAGGGACCAACGGTCCCCAAATATCATTCGGTCATCATCCATCACCGATGTGGAAAGCAATGGGAAGCTACCACACCTATAATTACCTAGTAAAGCATAGCATGAAAATGCTATGATTGCAGTGAAATACCTACCCTTGGACAGAATTACTACGGATGGATGGATCATAAGGCTTTTAAGTTTCCATACCCGACTTACGGAAACAAGATAACAAAACATTAAAGCTTGCCAAAGATCTACCTACTTAATCAAATCTAAATTACTTTGATGAAATTTTATGATGGGAACTTACATCATCAGGCATATATTTCAAGTAAGTCGATTAAATTATTATATCTCACCTCATAAAACTAGGTGATTTTCACAGGACCGGTTTCTGAAGTTATTTCCTCTCTAGTCAACCAGAACTCAGACTATAGAGTTAATATAGTTTTGGCTGATGATACAAGCAATAGCTTCAGAAACCAGTCCTGTGAAGATCACGGAGTTTTATGAGGTAACATGTAATAACTTATTTGACTCGCTTAACGGAATATAAATAATAAAAAATCCATGGCTTGAAAGGCCTAGAAGGCTCTTGGCCTACTAGCTGGCTGTTGGACTCACTTCCACATGAGTTGATCACAGTGATAGATCATTCACTCAGTGTAGGATTGATATGTGGTCAGAATGTCAGGTCCCCCAGTCATAGCTGACTTTCTGAACTCGGAGCCGCAACTTATTGTAGCTACCTCATGCCTCATGATGCTGAGTGAGCAACATACCAATACTGGCCAAACTCACAAGAAAAAATGCTTTTCCCCATGGAGACCAGAACCAGCGCAAGTCCGGTCACTCTCTGACAAGTCGTCTTGCCTTAACCTTTCAGCTATTGTGGAGGACATAAAACAAACAAACTGAATTTAAATAAACATGCTCACAATTGGCTATACCAGAAATGTGAATAAATGTTCATGCATTTTAGCTTATGTTATCCAATAATGAAGATGTGATAGAGTGGGTGAAAGAAGAACAATGCTGGAACTCATAAAGAAGAGAAAAAGAAATTAAATTGGCCACTGGCTAAGAAGAAACTGTCTGCTGAAGGATGCTCTAGAAGGAATGGTCAACGGAAAGAAAGTTAGAGGCAGAAAAATACATCAGATGATAGACAATATTAAAATAAATGGTTTGTATGGAGATACAAAAAGGAAAGCTGAGTCAAGGAAAGAGTGGGGAATGCTGAGTTTGCAGTGAAAGACCTGCTCTTGAGCAGACCACTATGAATGAATCCAATAAATGATAGTGTTAGTGAGTTAAAGGACAATTACAAATTTCATAGGTGATACGTCACATAGAATCGGGCCCTATTTAAATTACATATTAGAACAAATAACATTTAAGATTAGACAAAATTATATAGTGTTACAGATGCACCAACAATTTAGACACAAATCTGTTCACAGCCTTACAGCAGAGGAAGCATAGAAGACAAAAAAAAAAACAAAAAAAAATGCACAATACATCATAGTGTAGTGAAAATAAATTGTTCATATAATTTTATCCAATCACAATCCTAAAATTACAAGTAAAAATACATTGGGAAGTAAAACTCTTATGTCCTTCTTAATAACAAATAAGGTAAATCCGGAGTTATCCTACCTCATAACTTGTTGTGTTCTATTTGAACTAGATTCTGTATATAAAGTATACCATCGTCAGCTTTTCCAGAATGTTGAAATTAACGTTGTCGGCCCTCGATGTCCAGACTGACAACTTAAATGTCAACAGTCTGGAAAAGCTGACGATGGTATACATAAAATATCTAAACTACTTCAAATAGAACACCAGTTATGAGGAAGGATGACTCGGTATTCACCTTACTTATTATTAAAAGTGGACATCTATTAGAGCCCTTCTGGCTGATAATCCATTTGGCAAATCATAAACATCATTCAACACTGGAATAGCATTATTGGTGGCAGATCCTCTATTTCAGCATCGTTTGCCCTCCTCGCTATATTGTGTAACACAGTTGTTGCAACTATAACAGTCGTCGTCGTTTCAAGTTTGAGGGAAAGTCCTTTCCTTAAGCACTGAAATTTCCCTTTCCAAATCCCGAAAGATCTTTCCACCAAACTTCTAGTAATTTTATGTGATGTATTATAATTGAAATCAGCTCGTGTTTGTGGGTTGAGGAGAAACGTAATTAAAAATGATAGCACGCATACCCACTGTCTCCCATGAGAATGCCGGATACTTCTCTTTCTGCAAATTGGCTACAGATCGTGCTACTTTTGAACATACGAGTGTCGTGTGCAGATCCAGGCCAGCCTGTAACAATGTTTATGATTTCCATAGTGAAATTCACAATGGCCTGAAAACTTAAAAAAAAACAAGATATAAAAAGCTACTCTCAATGCAATAAATAAATAAATACATAAATAAATAAATAAATAAATAAATAAATAAATAAATAAATAAATAAATAAATAAATAAATAAATAAATAAATAAATAAATATATATATTAATTAAACATTATGAGGTTATATCATTAATAGTGAGTGGAAAACATTTGTATCGACTCAACTCTTACATTTTCATATTTCTTTGATACCGACGGTTTCAGACAGTATCATGTCCCTCTTGAGTGGAAGCCATGACTGAAGAGGGACATGATATTGTCTGAAACCGTCGGTATCAAAGAAATTTGAAAATGTAGGAGGTGAGTCGATAAAAATATGTTTTCAACTCATTATTAATATATATATATATATATATATATATGCATACATATAATAATTAAATAAAATGAAACTTAGTTTTATTCGATTTTCATATTTATTAAGATATATTTCAGTGACAGCTGTTTCGATACACTGTACCTTCTTCACACATGTACCGAAACAGCTATCACAGAATTATATCTTAATAAATATGAAAATCCAATAAAAGTAAGTTTTATTTTTATGTAATTAATTAATATGGATTTTCATCAAGTAAACACCAACTCAATTGATTATATATATATATATATATATATATTCTATTTTTCATATTCAAAATTCTTACTATAAACTATGCCGTTCCTGACGAAAAACTATTAATTTTTTTATTCATAGCCATTACAAGCACTTCAGTTTCGTCATTGCGTTAAAACTTTGATGGTTACGTCAATTGTTTTATTGACAGTAAATTTGGCTTAACTGCACTTTTACTAGCGCTTTATTTTTCAGTTATATTATTGTAAACTATTGCACTTCTTTTGTATTTACTAACATTAATTAATAATTTAAAATTTTTCAAACAATTTTTGTAACATTATTAGACAGTTTTGAAGTATTTATTTAAATATGCAAATCACAATATTATGACACTGTTAGAAATATTGTGATGCTAAGTGTAACGTTCTATGTATGTAATGGGAAATCAAGGAAACCCCGGGAGTAAGAAGTAGAAAAAAGCAGTTTAAATACATGTAGATAAGAAACAATCAGGGAATAAAGTATACAAATGAAAAATAAAAGTATAAAAAGTTCAACAAATCAGCTATGAGAATTTGCCAATCAAACAAACAGTTAGGTGAGGTAAGAGTGTAAAGCACGCCGCATCAGAAGTTACGGCAGCAGAAGGGAGAATGAGGACAAGGACTCAGGTTACGTAACATCACGGTGACTTCTAAAATTGAATCAGTAAGGATTCAGAGGTTAAACTAAGTGGATTGATATATTAGCCCGGGAAAATAGGACCAATGAATAATGAAAACCTGAATCCCTGTCCAGACACAAGTAACTTAAAAATCATATCTCAATTAAAGAACATTAAGACTAGGAAAGGGAGAGTTAAGAAATAGAGGCAGTTATTTCAGAAGTGGAGAAAGGAAAGAATGCTCTCAAACTCAGGACCCTAAGGAAACGATGACAGAAATTCAGGATACGAGTATTAATTGGCGTTTGTAAGGACTAATTCGGCTTTGGTCAAGTAGCATTTACACATAAATAAGTTTAGTATATGTCTTTCCGACTGATGTGAAGACGAGCGCACCCAGTCGAACCTAGGACTCTATTATAGAGAAAGGGACTAGATAAAACCCTTAGAATTAGGCAAAATTTAGGGCTGCTAAATACAGCAAAATATAGACCGATCTAATTATGGAAATTATGTGTATATACACCTGAAGTACTGTCAAATTGAAAGTTTCGGGAAGATAAAAAGATGATTTAGAAACTGATATTTGTTGATGATGGCTATGCAAATTGTTAGGCATAAGAGCACTCTTTTCGGTTTCCAGTTTAAGATCTAGCAACGCAAAAGATAAAAACAGGGATAACATTTGTATAGGAACGAGGTTGGCAGTTTAAAGTTAATGCAAAATACAATTTTGGTGGTTGCACCATTGAGATATGACTAACTAAAAGTAAATTTAGAGGAACCATACGTAGGAAAATTATAAAAGTAAAGATGTACATGGTTGCTCAAGATTCGGGGTTTAGTTAAGAGGGATACTATTCTTAGTAAGAAACTAAGATTTGGTTTTGAAACCCCAGAAGGTACTATTGATTCATTACTAAAAGTCCATATGGAATTTATTAAGAAAAAGGTAGGGCAAACCCATAGTATTTCAACAAATAAAAATAAAAAAAAAGAGAGAAAAAAAACACCAAAACTAAACAAAAATAGCGGTAAACAAGTAAAAACCCTCAGCACAAGAAGAACGACTACGCACACGATCTGACAGTACGAGTACGACTGGGCTAACTAGAAACGACGAAGGATGTTGAGTCACCTAGGACATCCCCCACACCACGAAACATAGATCAGCTGATACCAAAAACAAAAAGGAGGAAGACAGGGTCTATGCGGGTACGACTTACTACATCAGGGATAGTCATTCAACATGGGAAATGTCCACCAGTCAATACGGTGCGACATGAGAGACCAAGCAAATACCTTAACCATATCAAACCGAATCTCTGATCGTCCGTGGATCATATAATAATTCCCCACCAGTATTATACAGTAAGAAAATTGGATAAAAACACAGAAATCCCATTAAACCTATCCTCCGGATAATCCATGGCTCCTAAAAGAAATTGCTGGTCTCGAGAACTTCAAAGGACAGACCCAGTATCCGGCATGGCTCTCTCCCGACTGAAGGAAGATACCATCACCGAACGTGGTCCAAGCATCGGATTCAACCAGGGATGCTGTAAGAGATCAACATGAACGCGGACATGCGCGGCGCCAAACAAGAACTAAGTGCTCAAGTTTCTCGGTGGTCGCGGCTAGTGGAAAAGCCGAGTGTTGTGAAGAAAGTGATAAACTCTAATTAAAGTTTTAGATTTTTCTTTTTTCAGAATGACAGTGCGGAAAAGAAACAGCATTGAAGAAAACATAACTATGGAACAGTTTGAAAAAGAAGAAGAGTAGATAAATTGTGTTTTATATATGTTTTCTTGTTTCAGGTTCGGAGTGACAGGCTAATCCATTTTCCAGATGTAATTTGAAAACCAGATAAATGTGGTTTGATAAAGTATGAAAACGTCTATGTCCCATATAGAGGAAGGGAACTGCGGTTAATTGTAAAGAGAAAATGGATTAACTTGAACACTAAATTATATGACTGTGTTACAATTGTTTCTGTTAAAATTCCTGTTTATGAATACTATGTTAGAAAGAGTTAAGTAGCCTTTAGGAACAGGAGATAGAGCAAATCTGTAGTATCAAATGTAAACAAAATCCAGATCAATTAAAAAGCTTGTGCGTAGTCTAAGTACACAACTTCAGCGGCCCCAAAAAGGGTCTTAAAAGACCCTTTCTTGGGATTGAGAAGGGGGGAATATTATGAATACATAGTCTTTTTATATAGATTTTTATTGTTTTATAGATTATTTTAATTATTCAAGCAAAGTCTTTTGAAATAGAGTTTAGACATTCAAAGTCTGTTGAGATAGAGTATAGTTCAGAGCAAAGTCATGTTGAAGCTAACTGTAAACATCCCTACATTTAGTTCATTGGAATGTTAGTTTGTACAGTTGGGGTGAATTGAGGTCATTTTTAGTATATAACACTTGAGAAGTGAGGGTCTCGTGTCTGTCTGTGTGTGTAAACGGCTGAAGGGTAAGTCACCGACCATTTTTCTTAATAATGTAGTCCATTTCTTTTATATTTTGGAATCAAGTACCATTAACATTTTTGAAACTATATTTTAGAAAAGGGATATAACATTTTTAATCATGTAGATTTGGTTAGATTTAAAAATTCCACAACTCCCTCTTCTCAACCCCCCCCAAGAAAGTACTGTAGTTTTAATATAGGCTTAGATTAGATTAGGGCTAGACTACTAAGGGTTTATAATTATTTATACTTTAGTAATAAAATAGTTTAAAATAAGACTCCATTTGTTTATTTCAAAACATGTAAACTGTACATCCTCATACTAACGCTCGGCTAGATAAACGCTACCAGATTTTCCAAGTCCCGAAGGTCCTTTAAGCCTAAGAAATCCAGTTGGGTCCATAACAACATACCTGACAGTTGAAGGAGAATATGCCCAAGCTATTTCTGAAGATTTCAGGATATTCTCCTCAAGGATTCTTTATTTTTATATGCGTACCATCGATGAATCCAACTACACCATTGAAACAAGCAATTCTATGAAATTCATAATGGAGATGACGAACCTCATCTCCATTAGGGAATGTTATAAATTGTAGTTTCAATTCTGCAATAGAGGTGGATACTTTTCTGATGACACGTGACACAGTACTTTGGCTGATGCCAGGGAGGTCTGCCACTACAAGCTGCATACTTCCTATGAATAGAATTAATAAACAAATTGAATACATTCACAATTAGTATGACACAATATTTATGCCATAATAAATTAAATATTTGTCTGGCCGCACCTCGATTAAGTATTTGTTCATGAATCGAGGAGTTTAGCATAAAATTAAATGAAGCATTATCAGGTAATCTTTCATGTGCATAATTTAAAGAGTGAAGCAAATTACTGGTAAACTTTAGTATTTGACTCTCATCTATTCAATGAATAAGTTCTACAGAATCGCACTACACATGCACGAATGTTTAATGTAACTTTCTCCAGGTGACAGGATATAAATGTGAAATCGAAATAACGAACCTTCTTAATAAATTCCCAAACAGTTTATGAGACACCAATTTCACTCTTCCTAACCTAACAAAATAAATTGCATGCATATTATTCAATAAACTATAAACTAATCATACGTATACTAACTTGTCCCAACATAGAACACACGAAATTAAGTTAATATCTTGAAATTAAATAAGAATAATGTTAAGTATTAAAAAATTAATAGAAATATTGTTTTATTAATTTCTACTACAGTACTTTCATGTTTCATTATTTGCATTTTCCTTATATTGTATATATATATATATATATATATATATATGTATATGTATATATACATACTCATATATATCGTACTATTGAATTACTAATTATTATCCAATTTTGCTCGTTATGTGACCGGAGTTAATAAAAATTTAACTTTTTTAAGTGTCATGTACAAAAAAAAAAAGATCATGTTAATGCTTATACAGGAGAGTGATATTTGTATTTCTCTACATGAATTTTCTGTAATCGGTTTATATAGTATTTCCATACACGTTTATAATAAACAACACTAGGTTTTAAGAAAATTCTCACAATGCATATTGAAGAAGTTAGAATATAATGAATCATACAGCATATATTACATGACTTACCTGTGTATCGGGGAATATCCTGAAAGTACAGGCGGCGACGGAGATTCGCTTGAACCCGTAGATTTGGTTCTATTTCCACATCTTCTATTAATTTCTGTGCCTCCAAACCCAAAAGATCATTCACTTTTGGAATTCCACCATTTTTACTGAGGAGCAGAACAAAGGCAAAGACGGGAATACTGCCGACTTACGTTCTGACAGATAAAAGTGGGTAAGGCGTGGCCAAGACTTGAGATTTGAGACGACAGTTGGTTTCATGCACACTCTCTACGTCATAGAGACGCGGAGAGACTCGCTCCATGAGTTGAGTTGGTTTCAAGAATTCGGCCTTAAGAGTAGTTGAACGAGGAGGGATTCGTTCTTTTAGGTGGTAGGCAGTGGTGGGGTGAGAAGAATGTGAGGGTTCATTGACATTGTCATTTGAAGGAAGGGTAGGAACTTGTCTGGGGGATGGTCGTATGGAAAGTAGGTCAGGGACTGCTAATATTTGACTAAAACTCGGAAGATCAATCGTACCAACTTTTGAAAATAATGAAAATTTTAACTGAATTAACACACTATTAGGAGCAGAGAAAAATAAATATTAGTAATAAAATGAATTGGAGTATTCTAAGCAAATGAAGTAAATGTTAACCTAATTAGCCTAGACAAATTGCTATAGCTTAATTATTAATTTAAGAATTATTGAAAAATATAGATATATTAAAAATAAGAAAAAGAATAATTAAATGGTTTTTAAATTATATGATATTAAAAACATACCCTATAATACGCTAAAGGCTTAAATTAACATAGGTCACTAGCACTGGTGATACGCTTTTTTGATTCACCAACTTTAGCGAATATAACACCGTCCAATGTCCAGACATTGCGTACACCAAATTTATCAATAGTGTCTTTCAATAGTTGGTGGCGCATTCTTGTTAAATCTTCTCGGATTGTTATGCGCGATCCCTTAAGATGTTTCTTATTTACGAACATCTCTCTTCTTTTACAGTAACTGGTAAATTTTAATATAATAGGGCGCGGCCTATCTTCCGTTCATACACCAACACGATGGCTCCTGTCAATGTCAGTAATCGATTTTCTGGGCTATTTAAATTGACTTAATATCAGTGTCCTCCCCGTCCACTTCTCCAACCCCGAAAACACGTAAATATTGTCGTCTCTAATACTGCTCTAAGTCATCCACTTTTGTCTGTAAATTGCTTATCACTCTATCTTTATCTTCGATTGTTTTTTTAAGATTTTCAATCACTGTAATGTTGTTTTCTATAGTTTTTTGAAGTTCCGCCACAACTTCGTTCTTAATCATGGTTGCCAACACTTGCAGCAACTCCTTGTCTTGGAGCGAGTCGGACAAGACGCGCTTTACAGTGTCTTCAATTGAACAAGTAGATTTACGGATTACCTCTTCCACCCATTATCATATAATATTGAATAATACAAAATAAATTACACTAAACTATTAATTAACACTTAAAATAAACTTATAAATATGTTTCACTGACCCAACTGTTGTTTACACGTGCAAAAAATCGTAAAAGCCAGGAGCGCTGTTGATACCCTTTATTATCTGGTATCCGGCCAGTAGTTAATTTAGGCCCTTTCCTCCAGGGGATTAAATATGGAGGCCGATCTCTGGAGTAACAAAGAGAAAGGCCCCAATGGTTTAGGTCGGACGGGGCAGCCCACCCATTAGGGGTTACAACAATAGGAAGTAGGCTTGGAGACTTTGAAATGACAGCCTCATTACCAATCTTTCCCTTGCATCATATTGGTAGCCCGACGAGGGGAGATAAATATTACTCGTTTTACTCAAAGTAATAATATGCTTTGAGTCGGCACAGGCCTAGAGCCTAACTTTGAAGTTGAAGAAGAAGGTTGTATACCGTATAGTTTCCGGATTTTCGTTTCATCCTTAATTTAAATAAACCATGTAAGGCTAAAATAACCTTGCATTTCTTGCATTTTTTGGGAAAAATCAACATATGTTTTTTTATAAGGTAATTATTCACATCTCTATCTGTAATGGTGTAGCCCAATGTTGAGCCATAGCCTCTCGTTTGTTAGGAGTTACTAGACCAAGATAATTTAGTTACTCTTCTTTCTTCACAGGTGTCGTTAATGGTAAGTGGTTAATATACTGACCCAATAAAACATCTAGTGGGCAACTAAGGTATTCGTGGGGTGTTGAGTTCGGTAAATTTATTTAGAGGCCTTTTTATTCAGGCTTAAGAATTATTCACTTACTGCAACAATAATTTGTGCGTTTATCGGTTTTTATTTCGATTTAAACACGGGGTTTGAAAAGATTAATCCATTGCCTCACTGTGAGGCGTGGGCCGCAAGTTGGAAAATAATGATCTAGGGGCTAATTTACTTGCCTCTGGTCCCTTGGGCCACAGTTTAAAACCTGGTCGAAGACGATTTTCATACTCGACAAATCCAAGGAAAATTTTCTCTGGTAGGGACTTTAAGCCGCGAGTCCCGAGTCTGAAGACTTTCTGCCACTTAAAAGAACTTGAAGACTAAATTATAGCTTTTGAGTGAAATTTAATTGGTCATTCTTATTCAAGTGATAAATTGGTTGTTTAGTAGGTGTCTATTTGAGAAGATGAGCTGACCATTTGTCACTGCTGAACCCTTTAGGGAAATAAGAATAACTAAAATAGCATGGTTAATTATCCCCTTCAATTATTACAATATCTATACCTTGCTCATTTATTCTTTAATCTTGAAATCATTAATTGAGTCCACCTCTGTGGTACGCAGGATTGACAACTCTACTGACACCTTGTTCCGATTATCTGGAAAGGAGGAAACCTTAACTTCCTACTACCCCAAGCGCCTCCTAGCCTGTAGTAAGATTAGTTTGTATTTACCTCAAATGCAAATAAAATGGCTGCTAACTCACTGGCACTATCAAACCCGGAGGGTCATGGCTGCGCAGACATAAGCTCTCCACACATCTCTATCCTGAGCTATACTTTTCCAGTGAAGAATAATCTTCTTCCTTTCAAATCATAATTAATGTTATTCTCCCACCTCATTCATGGTCTACCAACTGGGTGTTTTCCTTCTGGTTTTCCTACAAGAAGCTGTAATGCTGCTCTTTCATGTCCCATTCGTGCCACATGACTTGTCCATCTTAGTCTACGAGAATTAACTCTTCTTATTATATCTGGTTTCCCATAAAGATCATGTAACTCACTCTATGTAGTCTTCTCCATTCGCGTGTCTCTTAATCTTTCTTTGGTCCAAACATTTTCCTGAGAATTTTATTCTCAAATATTCGTATTTTTTTCTCCTCTTTAAAGTAATAGTCCATGTTTCACATCCATTTAATATAACTGAGAATAACAGTTTTATATATTTTCAGTTTAACGTTTTTTAGAGAAGTTGGGACTACAAGAATTTCTGTAATGCATAATGGCATGCATTTCCAGAATTGAGCTTATATTTAATTTCTTTGTGCATCTAATTCCTATTTGTAATTATAGTTCCTAGGTATTTTAATTCAGACACTTCTTCAAAATTTTCCTAATTTGTTATTATCTGTCCATTTCCATTATATAATGCATTCCGTGTGACCATATACACTGCTCAAAACAATTAGAGGAACACTTGTAAAACATTGAATAAGTAACTGTTTTTTAAAGCTGTGATGCTGAAAGTTGGACAATATGTGAATTGAATTATTAATTTTATCATTGGATACAAATTTTAAAGATCCATGGCATAAATACAGAGAAATTACCTCAAATAACAAATATAGAGAATTTTTTTATTTTGGAAGGCACTGGCCACTTCTAATTGGTAAGCTTCTTGATGTTGCTATAGTGACGAATGTTGATTATTGCCTTGTTTATTGAAGTCTCTGACAAAATGAGGCATTTAAATGAGTTTGAAGTGTATCATGCTCTACATCTTTTACGACAAGGTCAATCTCTGCGACAAGTGGCTAGAGAGCTTGGGGTTTCTCCTTCCGTGGTGTCCAGGTTACGCAACAGGCACAGAGAGACAGGTCAGTATTATAGAAGACGTGGTCAGGGCCGTAAATTTAAAACAAGCCTCCAGGATGACAGATACGTTGTTCTTTCTGCTCTTCGACAGCGTACAAAAACTGCAAAAGACTTGCAGAATGACCTTCATATGGCTTCCGGAATCCGGGTTTCAGACCAAACCATAAGGAACAGATTAAGGAAAGAGAATATTCGTCCAAAAAGGCCCGTTAAAAAACCACGACGCTTAACAAATGGGTATAAGGCAGCAAGACGTACGTATGCTGAAAACCATGGTGATTGGAACCTGAACCAGTGGGAGTCTGTGCTCTTCTCGGACGAATCCAGGTATCGTCTTACACGTTGTGATGGTCGATTCAGGGTGTGGGGACGGCCAGGAGAAATATTTTTCTGCAGAGGCTGTACAGGAAATTGATAGATTCGGAGGAGGTTCCATAATGGTGTGGGCCGGAGTTATGTACAACAATCGTACGGACCTTGTACTTGTTCCCCAGCGACTGAATGCTGTCCGGTATATCGAGCACGTTCTGGAAGAGCATGTAGTATCTGCTGCCATTGGAGTAGGCCCTGGATTTCTGTTTTATGCAGGATAATGCCAGGGCACATTCTGCGGCTGTCACCAGGGATTTCCTGAGGAGGAATGAAATTGAGGCAATGGAGTGGCCAGCGGTCAGCCCAGACCTCAACCCTATTGAACACTTGTGGGATCTTCTAGACAGGAAGGTCAGGAACCGATATCAAGCTCCACGAACTCTGCAGCAACTTGGAGATGCTCTGAAGGAGGAAAGGGAGAATATTCCGCAAGAGGAAATCCAGAATCTTATTGGGAGCATGCCACGAAGGTGCCAAAGTGTCATCGAATGTCGTGGATGTCATACACGATACTAACTCTATATAACGAGTGTTTTAACTTTGAAAAATAAGCACAAGATTCAATTGTTTACATAGCGGAATTATTTGAAAAGTTAATTGTCAGCGTTATTCATTTATTTTACTGACATGAGCAATAAATAAATAAATAAATAACTACAAATAATGTACTTTATTAATTTCATGTTTGTACCTTTATCCAATGAAAAAATATTTGCATATTTCATTGTTCCTCTAATTGTTTTGAGCAGTGTATATAGTTTTCCAGTCACAACTTCTTAGTGTTAACTCAATAGAGTGTGTGTGTTGTCCCTTAGTAGGTCTTCGCTATCGCCTAATAGTACTACATCATCAGGATAAACTAATAGCTTATTAATACCTATCCTCTAAAGATTTGATGTCATATTGTACAGAATTGAATAGTAGAGGTGTTGCTTTAACCAATTGTGAATTTTAAAAACATCCGAAAACTGATTGCCTTGTGTCATTTAGACACACACGAGTAAGTCTAACTAACTTTTTAGGAATTCTGAACTCCAGCAGAATACTATATAACTTCTCCCTTTTTAGTTGATGCACAGTGCAAAATTATTCCCATTTCTTTTCTGAAATCTGTCTCATACTAAAAATCTGATCTATTGTAGACCTACTTATTCTAAACCCGCATTGTTTGCCTCCTATTATGTCATCATCATAGGGAGTAAGTCTGCTTACTAATATATTTGTTAGAATTTTGTACGAAGTTGAAAGTAGTGAAATGTCCCTGCAGTTGTTGCAATCAATAGGATCTCCTTTCTTATATATTGGTATAATAATCATTCTTTCTATTCATTTGGAAGAGCCTCTTAATCCCTAATCATACCGAAAAACCGACGTATCTTGGCCATCAATTTTTCTCCCCCTGATCTTATCAGTTTTGCTGAGATCTCATCTGAACCTGCTACTTTATACATCTTCAGTTTTTAACGCCATTTCAACCTCTAATGCACTTGGTTCTGTGACTAACATTTCTGGAGTCTGTAGTCTAAATCATCCTCTTCAATAATCTTTCTGTGTGTGCATTTAATAGATAATTAAAGTAACATTTCCATCTATTCAAACACTCGTGGAATCTGCAGTCATATCCCTAGTTTCATTCTTAATTATGTTCGTTTTAACCTCTATTCTTGTTCCCTTATTCTTATTCTCTGATATTCCTTTTTTTTTTTTATTCATTTCAAAATCATTAATCTTTTCTCTCAAATACTACCTCTTTTTACTCTTTAATAACCTAGTGGTTACTTCTAATGCAACATAATTGTTCTAAATTTACTTAATTTGGCTTGTGTAACCATTACATTTGGCTTGCCTTCTTTTCTATACAATGTCGGACGTTCCTCATCAAACCATTTCTTGTTTTGCCTCTTTTTAAAAATAACCTACGCTTTCTGATGCTGACAATTTAACAGTACCTTTTATAGTCACCCATTTTTTATTTATATCAGTTTCTTCTTCAGTTGCCACAATTTCATCTGAAGATTTCAAATCTATTAGCAATTTTGATCTGGCGTTCTTGACGCAGTTCATTAATTCCCAAGTTTTTAAAATTACATTTTTCAGAATCATCTTTTGCATTTGTTCATCTCTTAAGCTATAACCGTTCTGAATGTGCATATTGTTGGCCTGAATATATTTTCCCATCTCACTCTAGCATTAAAATATCCTAAGACAATACTCATATGATATCGTGAAAGACTATCAAATACAAATTCTAATTCTTCTTAAAACTTTTCTTTGATCTTGACATCCTTATCTTCTGTAGGACTATGTATACATTTACGAATACGAAATCACGTCGTTTATCCTTCAGAATCCTATCACTGACAAACTTAATATCTCGACTAGCCGAGAGGATCCTCCTTTGGACTAAAAAACCTGTTCCAAATTCAAGTCTTGCTGATTTCCCATAATATAATGCAAAGCTTCCTGACTCCTGACTTCCTTCTCCTGGCCATCTAACTTCCTGAAAAGCGACTATATCCAAGTGTAATTTATCTAATTCATGCGTTAATATTCATATTGCCCAACTATTATATAATTTCTTAACATTCCATGTTCCTAGGAACATGTCCCTGTGTTTGAGCTTTTGGCCCAGAGAACCGAATGGGGAACTGTTGTACCTATGGATAATTTATCCTAGTGGAACCCACGTCCGCGTTTCTTTTGACGGTTGAATTTTTACGGTGAAAGATCGTAACTCTTTGAACAAAGGCAGTTTCTTCATCTGGTTTGTGGCCTTCGACGTGTCCGGCATTGGTAGCCCTTTCAGCAGCAATGCTACCGCTGGCATAGTTCTCGTGGTCATTTAAGCATTGAAGCCATTTCACCTCGACAAGGCAAAGATACCGTGAAGGGAATAAAATGGCTGCTACTTTAAATAAAGAAATACATTAATAAATGTTAATTGAAATAAATATTTCAGAATTATTCTCCCTAAATCCTCAAGTAATTATTGTGCCATCACCATTCAAAATGTCTAATTAATCTCTTATATTGATCAAATTAATAGAACTGTAATTACCAGGTACAGAAATGATTGTTTATTCTTGAATATATAATAAGTACACTTACCTCGGCAATTGGTAAGGAACTTTGAAAAATCGTTATTTAAAAAAAACATTTATATGTTCAAATAAAAAAATAAAGTGGTGATTTTTTCAAAAACGTAGCATGCAAAATAAGACAGCAATTTTTTTTTTAAATTTACAATTTTAAAATCTAATATTTTCAGAAAACATATACGGTAATAATTTGTATTAATTGAATCTAGCATGATGCATATATTTTTCAGATACTTTTGAAATTCACAATGGATGAAAGCAAGGAAATCCACTATCTCCTCTACTATTCAATTATTTTAGTACTACAACATGCCATCAAATCTTTAGAGGCTGAAGAAGGTCTATAACTCAATGGTGTTAATAAGTTGTTAGTTGATGCTAATGTTCTAGTATTATTAAGCGATAGTGAGGAGATACTAAAGATCAACACACACACACACACTAAAAAATTGGGAATGCTGAAGTACTACATATCAATGACCTACATGATCTTTATAGGAAACAAGATATAATAAGAAAAATAATCTTCGTACACTGTAATGGGCAGGACAAGTGGCATGAATGAGGACTGAAAGAGGCGTGGAAACTCCTTGTAGAAAAATCAGAGGGCAAGCGCCCAGTAGTGAGGCAGAATGAGGTGGAAAAATAATATTATCCATGATTTGAGGGAAGTTGATTGATACAGGGGATGATTGGAAAACATCTCAGGAGAAAGATGTATGGATTTAAGTCCACACGATAATGGACCTACAGGTTCGATAATGCCAGTTAGCTAGTTAAGTTATTTTTTAACTCTTACTTTTATAAATGGTTTTAACATCTAAGGTCATATTAAGTCTAGAATTTTTGATGGATTGACAAGGAAAGTACTTATGTTAGACCAATTGGATTGTAACAAAAATCGGAGGATATGTTGAATGAAGGATACTGAACACCGTGATATTAGTCATTTCACTGCAAATTAAATATTGTGTAAAATAGTTAATAGGAAATAAAGAATAAGAAAATAAATACATAAAGGCCTGGTATCGGTACATAACAGAATAAATAAGTAAAACATTCGGAAAAAATAAAATAAACAAATAAAAATACAAACTGTTAGTGTGGTGAATAAGGGAAGAACAAGAAAGGGACAGATAAATTAACGAAATAAGTATTGTAACGGAACGGCACGGTTGCTTGAAGAGAAGCGCACCGGAGACTTTCCACTCCCACAGTCTTGTATTCATACTACAGTAGGCTATATACGAAGCGTTTCTATTTAAACATAAAAAACTCAATACATCGTAAGTACAATACTTGTTATATTATTTACTGATTAGCATATTTATGGTGTAAAATAATACTTTGTTTTAGGATATAACAGTATATTTACACGTTAATGTGTACATTTACAGGTGTCTTCTGAGTCCATAATATATTTTATCAAAATAATAAAATGGGCATAATAAATCCAATTTACGTCTTACCTACGTTAGAATCTATAGTTCAGGAAGACATTTTAAAAACACGAGGAACCTGGATTGGAGGATAACCAGTTTGCGTATTTTCTGGCAGAAATTATAGAACAAAAATATTGGAATGGGTTAGAGGACGTTAGTGAAAATACTTTAGATTTCGAAGACTGTGCTGCTTGCAGTCAGAAGCTCACACAGGCCGGAAGTTCTCAAGACTTTGAAATTGCCAACTAACCCAGAGAGTAACGTGACAGTTCAAGTAGCTTGGAGCCGTCTGCTGTTAAAAAACCTAGACGTCCTAATGTACTGTCTGCCTATTCTTAAGAAACTTTGGAAAACATTTATGAATATAGCATGTCAGGGAAATCTGGCCCGAAGTCCTATTCACAAATAATAAAAAAAGTGACCATCATTAATTAATAACCAAAATGTAAGAACAGTTTTGAATTATATAGAAAATAAAAAATCTTATCTAGCTTCACAATTCAAAAACAGGGACCCTTACTAAATCTCCCTAATTAAAGACTACATCCTCAATAAGATTTAAGATTCTCGAGATCGGGGATTGACAGAGCACTGCTGGCATTTACAAATGTGGACTCATTTTCTAGCGAAGGAATTGCGTTTGAATGAATTTAAAGCTTCAAAGACATTCATTTCAAATTTCAAAAAAGAAAACAATATATATTGCAAGAAAAATTACCAAATTTGTCACTGTCAAGGGTATTGAAAACGAAACACAAACTATTGAAAATGCAAATAAATTTGTAAGAGACGTAAATCAGACCATTCAAGAAAACTGCATACCAACAAAGAATGTGTGGAACTGTGACCAAAGTCAATTTAATTATTTGAAATGACAGAAAACAGAACTCTGGCAGTCAAAAGCAAATATCTGACTATTGCTACAGTTCAAAATCTACATGGAACTACACATTCTTACACGATAGATGTTCTTATTTCAATGTGTGGGCAACTTGGGAAGAGGTTATACACCTATTTTCAAGAACCTACTCGAAACAAATTCGGGCCCAAAGTTCAGAAGAAGATAGATCAGAATACACCTCCAAATGTGTATGTCGACTGTAGTGCCAGTGGAAAAATGACAAAAGAACATTAGAAAACATTCTTGAAACGTGTGTTTAGTGAAAACATTGAAATGGATTCACTTTTAATGTGTGATTCGTGGTCCGGGCATAAGGACGAACAATTGCTACAAGACTGTTTACCCAATAACAATATAAGCTGAAAATTATTCCTGCAGGAGCCACCAAATACATACAACCACTTGATGTTTATTTTTTCCGTCAGTATAAGATATATGTGCGTCGACTTGAAGAATATGTGCGTCTAAAATCAGATGGGGACGTGTCTGATAGATTCTTTATTATAAAACTGCATTCCCTTGTATATATTAGCTGAAATTTACAAAGATATGCGTATTTATGCTTGGAAAAAGTCTAGCTATAACATGGACCAAAGTGTAACGCGATTCACAAACGTGATTGAAAATACATTTGACATTGGTTGTAGTGAGTGAGTCACATATAACTGCTCCAGGATTGCCATTATCAGATGTTCATGGTGTTCGCAAAAACTTTGTTACAACCATTTCATCGAAGACTCTCATTATCACCATTGATGTTATGGTAAATGATAGTTTGTTTTTTTTTACTCCAGTACACGAAATTATACCGATTCTGAATTTCAAGTAACAAAAAGTATGCAGTGCTCTGCTATCTGTATAAAGTAAACAAAGATAGTTATTGACGTTAAAAGGAGCGAAACTAATATTTACGTTCATCGCACCGCTGCGCTAGCTGCATCTGTGCTTGAAACTAGCTGCAATGAACAACCGTGCCGTTACGAACCGGTCATTTAGACGCGATTGAAATTTAATGACAAATAACACGAGTTTTATTAAATTAGCAGCAAAATGACTAACGTCATCATATTTAGTGTCAATATATTAACATATCCTCCAATTTTTGTTACAATCCAACTGGTCCAACATAAGTACTTCCCTTGTGAATAGTCTGTGCAATTCTGTTCTGGATCCTTGTTTTGTGTAGACCACTGATTTAATGACATAATGAAATGAGTAAATGGGTTCTGCTAATGAAATTCCAACATTGCATTTGCTTTGAGAACTGAGAAATCTAGGAAGAAAAACATCAGATTGGTTGGTAAGAAGGTTTGAACCTTTAATCTCCTAAACATGAGTCTCAAACACTAACTTGTTAGTTTCTAATAGTATTTTTTATGTTTCAGGAATGTTTATCTTCATCATGCTGAACAATGTACATTTATTAGAAAGTTGTGCACAAAATATTAATATTCCTGAAGACATGCTCCATGATGGATTTGAAGTTTGGTATATGGATGTAAATACATATTTTGTTCAAATTCATAATAAGCATTTTTATTAAATAATTATTTTAATAAATATTTACAATTAACTGTTTTAGTCTTTTTATTTAATTCATATTAATTTATAGATGATTTTACATCTGAGTTCATATCACATCTAGAATATTTAAGTATTTTTGGTTTAGTAGAAACATATTTCTGTATTATTGTACGAGGCGGGACTCATCGTCGTTACACAGAGGTCTCGTGCCATGTGGTGCCATTCTGGCCTATGCCAGCGCTGAAATGAAGGACTTTTGCTTCCAACTTGCTCTTACTTCTGACAGCTAAGCTTTCCTCGCTGCTCGCCATGACAACCGTGACGTAATCTTCTGATGCCTAACGTAACACAAAAATACCACAAATGAAGTAGGGAGATGAAAATAGCTATCTGCTTTGTGGCTTTGTGTATAAAATTATCTCGTATTCAGCTATTGTTGTGTTGGTTTAAACATGAATCCTGTTATGATGTAGTGTGTGTTTTATTGGAAATACATTTTTCACGTTGGAAAGATGATTAGTGCCAATCACTTCACTGGCAAGCATAGGGTCTTGATAAAAGCTTGCCAATTAACTCTGTTTTTGCCAATGCCTTAATTTCATTCCAACTCATCCCTGCCTGTTCAGCTCTATCCCTGGTGGTGTTACTCCATGTTGCCCTATAGGTCTTCCTCTTCGCCTTCTCAATCCATGGGGGTTCAAATCAAATGCCATTTTGTGATGTTATCATTCTCTCTCCTTAACACATGACCAACCCATTTACATTTTGTAAATTTAATTCCTTTACAAATTTCGTTTTGATTCGTTCTTCTCCAAACTTCTTTATTTGTTATAATCTCTGGCCACCATGTACTTAAGATATTATTCAGGCAACGATTTACAAGATTTGCAATTTATTTGCAATTTGTTTTGTAGCCTTCCAAGTTTCAGAATAGCATAATAAAATCAATTTCACATTTTAATTAAATAATCTTAGTTTAAGACTGAATGAGATTTGTTTCGACCTCCAGATTGATTTCAATTGAATGTAAGCATATCTTGGTTTCTTTGTTCTTATTCTACATATCCAAATTAATGTATAATGTAATTGTATTGTTATCTAATTGTAATATTATTGTTTTATTATTTATTTATTTATTTTTTTGGTTTTAAGTATATTATTACCAAACATCAACTTATTGTAACGGACTGTCAACAGCATGTATGGATTACTGCCCGTGCGACATAAATTTGTGAATAACATTGTATGTATCTTACGTTTAGTCTAATAAAGTCCTTTCTGGCATTAACATCTTCATCTGAGCCACCATTGACAGATACTATACTACCCAGATATGTAACTTCATATGTAGCTTCAATTACTCTTCAAACATATCAGTTTCAATTGTGTTATGAATTCTCATTTCTTTTTACTTATTTATGTCCAGTCCAGCATTAGCTGTCAGTTTATATAAATCTTGGAGTTTTGCATTTATATCAGTAAATCTACGGGCTAGTAGACAAACATCATATCTTGCATTCAAACCCCATTGTATACTGCGACGTCTCCTACAACTCAAATCTTTCATTACACTATCCATCACCAAAATAAACAATAGTGGGGACAACAGACATTCCTATTTAACTCCTCTTTCAGTGTTAAAGTCACCCATTATGTGAAACACAACAAATACTATTGTTATAGAGATCTTTAACAATGTTAATAATTTTAGTTGGGATTCCAATCTTACTTAGCCTTCTGCAATTAAATTCCCTGTTCAGCAGATCGAAAGCTTTAACAAAATCAACTAATATATGGATTATTCCATTCAGAAGATTGCTCCATTATTATTCTCAAAGTATTTATGAGATTGGTACAAGATTTATTTGGTCTAAAACCATATTATGATTGTAAAGATCTTACTTGTAGAAGATAATAAATTTATGCTCCGCCAATTAGGTCTATCACAGTTAATAAGGTCGCCTTTTTT
The DNA here is from genome assembly GCA_030220185.1 of Diploptera punctata. Taxonomy (NCBI): domain Eukaryota; kingdom Metazoa; phylum Arthropoda; class Insecta; order Blattodea; family Blaberidae; genus Diploptera; species Diploptera punctata. The sequence goes on along the minus strand of JASPKZ010007970.1, from coordinate 18,298 downwards.
AGGTATTATAATAATTATTCCTTCTCTCCATTCTTTAGATACATTCTCCTTTAACACTAGGACGCCCGGAGTTTCGGTTCACATACAACGCCCAGAGTGGGTCAATTTGACCCATGCTATGAAAATATTAAAATATAAGCAAACTGTGCATACATTATTGTAAATATCTGAGTTACAACTACTGATAATTCTTATGGGTAAGGTGGATAATGATACAGTATATTATAATAAAATAAAATTGAATTAAATTAAATTTGATTCAACATATTTGGAAAGCAAATGTTTAGAATTATTTTATTTCATCTACTTTAACAAAAGTTTTAATTTAAAATACACATTTCACATGAAAAAAGAACGAAACGTATTTATTACAAGCTTAAAAAAATAGTGTTCTTACAACACTAATGCATTTTACAAGAATCTCAAACACAATTGGCGCATGTGTATTCAAATGTTTTGGTACATTTACCACACAACATTTACTTACAAATAGAACATTTTGAATTACATTTGTTGTCTGGTACATTTACCACACACCATTTACTTGCAAATAGAACATTTTGAATTACATCTGTTGTCTTTACATAACTGTTTCACTTCACATCTCCGTCGTTTTTGTGGATCATAGTCCGGAGTCGTATGTGATTGACGTTTCAGGTGTTCGAGGCGAAGTTCTTCAGCAAGTTGCTGAATATATTTCTTTCTTGTAATTTTTTTACCAGTGACTGATCTATATATTACAACTGCAATTATTACTACCAAGTCCAGAATATTGTAAAATGTATGCACAGGCCATCGTCTGCTTGAGGCCTTTACTGTATATTGCCTGGCCATTTTATCTACAATATCCACACCATATTTGGTTGCATTGTAGAAAATTACGATTTCAGGCGTTTTCTTTTCATTGGTGCCAATATTTACTGTTGGGCGAAGAAAGCTCATTACCAACACATTTTTAGCTTTCATCCCTTGATATACAGTCAGGGTCGTATCATCATGCTGCAGTATGGTGGTAGTGTACAGAGGAGCTTTCAGAGATTTGATGGTGGATGGGACCTCTCTCCTGATTCTATTTACTATGCCAACGATGCTTGTTGACTTTGCTTTCAGACTTTTAGCCAGGTTCATGGATGTGAAATAATTATCAGTTGTGATGTTTCTGCCTTTTGTCAAATATAAGTTTCATCACAACGTGATCAGAAACACACTCATTGGTAGATTGAGTGTCATATATGCAGTTGTCAATAATTGAAAACTAATAATAATAATTTTTTTCATTGTTGACAAATGTTTACATCAAATGACATTGTTGAATGAGTAAACAGAAAAATAAATAGTAATTAACATTCAAAAATACCAACAGCATAATTTTAAACTCTTACATACATATGGGTCGAAATGATCCGGTTTGGGCGTTAAGAGTAAATTGTTTAATATATTTAAAAATTACAGGAAAATAACATTAATTTTTTTGTGAAAGTAAAGAACCCCTAAACTGAGGAAACGTCCTAGGAGAATGTAGTCCTATTTGCATTTTTTAATATAAAAATATGCTTTTCAGTTCTCAGTTGGGTCAATTTGACCCGATTGGGCGTTCTAGTGTTAAACATACACTCTGAAAAAGGTAATGTAACACATCTGCTGCCATATCTGGATCAACTTTTAACATCTCTGCATTTGTATTATCAATTTGGAAAGACGAAAATAAAGTTTTAAATTGTGGGCGTCCTACTGAATCTCTACAATCATGTGGTATTATCGCCTCAATATGATGGTTGTCCAGCGGCTCGCTTTGTTTCCCCGCAGCTTTAATTAAATACAAAGAATCCGACTACCGCCACTATAATAATTTCGCATTTTAATCATTGCAAGCATTGTCTCGCGGCATCCGCTTTTATATAAATGGACAACCATCATAGTGAGGCTATAATATAAAAGAAGTTAAACGTTCAGATGAACGCTACAATCTTAGTTTTAAACGGTCATGGTTTAAAGAATTTCCATGGTTGTGCTCCTCTCTCAAACTCTACAGAAATTGTTTTGTTGGCCATGATTTCTTTTTAGCAATACAGTTAAATTTTGGAATAGAGATAATTCCTACTGCAGTTAACGACGAAGGCACACCCATTAAGTTTGCTGCCTTAAAGGACCGAAGGATGAATTTGATATACAAGCAATAGATGAGTTTAATAATAATAATTAATGTGAGCAAGTGTACAAATAATTTTTCTTACTAGCTCTTTACCCAACTTTAAAACGACGAGCTGGCACTGAAGTAGTTTATCCAATAGTAGTGGGATAGGACATTGAGGAGGATAAGTTACAGACAGCAGAAATGCTAGTCGCAGAGCCAAGTGCATTAGAGGTTGAAATGGCAATTGAAAAATTGAAGATGTATAAAGCATCAGGTTCAGATGAGATCCCAGCAGAACTGATAAAATCAGGGGGAGAAAAATTGATGGACAAGATACGCTGTTTGCTTAGTATGATTTGGGAAAAAGAAGCTCTTCCAGATGAATGGAAGGAATCAATTATCGTACCAATTTATAAGAAAGGAGATAAAACTGATTGCAACAACTACAGGGGCATCTCATTACTTTCAACTTCGTACAAAATTCTAACAAATATATTAGTCAGCAGACTTACTCCCTATTTTGATGACATTCTAGGAGATCATCAATGTGCATTTAGAAGAAACAGGTCTACAACAGATCAGATTTTTAGTATAAGACAGATTTTAGAAAAGAAATGGGAATATAATGGTACTGTACATCAACTATACGTAGACTTCCAAAAAGCATATGATTCAATTAAGAGGGAGAAGTTATATAGTATCCTGCTGGAGTTCGGAATTCCTAAAACGTTAGTTAGACTTACACGAATGTGTCTAAATGGCTCAACGAGTAGGGTGCGTGTAGGCAAACAGTTTTCAGACACTTTTGAAATCCAGAATGGGTTGAAGCAAGGAGATGCACTATCTCCTCTACTATTTAATTTTGTACTAGAGCATGCCATTAAATCTTTAGAGAATGAGGAAGGTTTACAACTCAATGGTATTAATAAGCTGTTAGTTTATGCTGATGATGTAGTACTACTGGCCGATAGCGAGGAGATACTAAAGGCCAACACGCACACACTATTGAGTAACACTAAGAAATTAGGACTGGAAGTAAATATCAGTAAAACTAAATATATGGTCTCACGTAGAAATACATTATATAATGGAAATGGACAGCTAATGACAAATGAGGGAAATTTTGAGGAATTGGCTGAATTCAAATACCTAGGAACAATAATCACAAATAGAAATGAGATGCACAAAGAAATTAAACATAGGCTCAATTCTGGAAATGCATGCTATTATGCATTGCAGAGACTTTTGATGTCCCAACTCCTTTCAAAAAACGTTAAGCTGAAAATATATAAAATTATTATTCTACCAGTTATATTATATGGGTGCGAAACATGGACTCTTACTTTAAGGGAGGAAAGGAGATTACGAGTATTTGAGAATAAAGTTCTTAGGAAAATTTTTGGACCAAAGAGAGATGAACAGACAGGTGAATGGAGAAGACTACATAACAATGAACTACATGGTCTTTATAGGAAGCCAGATATAATAAGAACAGTTAAGTCCCGTAGACTGCGATGGGCAGGACATGTTGCGCGTATGGGGAATGAAAGACGTGCATGGAAACTTCTTGTAGGAAAGCCAGAAGGAAAACGCCCAGTTGGTAGACCAAGAATGAGGTGGGAGAACAACATTAACTATGATTTGAGGGAAGTAGATTATACAGGGAATGATTGGAAAGCATTAGCTCAGGATAGGGATGTATGGAGAGCTTATGTCCGTGCGGCCATGAACCTACGGGTTCGATAGTGCCAGTGAGTAAGTAAGTAAGTAAGTGGGATAGCATATGTTTGATATTAGGGAGATAGTTGTTAAGAAGGGGTGATGGAAATTTCTATTTTCTACATTTTGTTAGCTATATACTTGATTTTTTGTACACCACATTCATGCCATAACAGGTAATATTATACTGAAGGTTCATCCTTCTGGGCTTAAAAGTTTTTGAATGATTGAAGAGAATCCATTTAAGAATTTGCATATTAAAATTTTTAATTAGTTCCATAATTCTTGAGTAAAATTTTTGAATATTTTTCTACCCGACCACTGACTTATTTAGAACAACACTACGCATTAACGTTTCTATATCATTGTAATAAAGGAAGAAAAAATATACTTCCTCTGCTTATGAATTTTTTTTAAAATTACTACACATATTTTATTTTTTATTAAAAAAGACTATCAATGTTGTTTTAAACTTTCATGCATAGAATTGTTAGCCATAGTTTATGGGACATGCAGTGAAAATTTCGTACTTCTATAATTAAATTTGTCAATGCTATTTTGATTTGAATGCATTGAAATGCAATGAAAATAAAAGTGTGGAAAAGCCAATTCGCAAGTTTGCATGCAGTTAAATTGAAAATGTAGCATACATGCCCTCATACAGTCATTAGGGAGACTTACAAGCTCCATAGGACACTGAAACTTCACCAACTTATATTTTAGGTACAAAAAATGCTAACTTTGACCGAAAAAGTAGAAAATTTCACCCATCACGTCCCATAACTATTTAGAAGTAGGAATTTTGTTACTTAATTTTTTTTCATACATTAATGATTAAAAAGTGTTTTGAATTAACATATTAGATTCAAAATTTGTAGGAAGGGATACTATGAAATATTAATAATTTGATATTAATAAAATATAAGGTGAGGTGTGTTTTTATTAATATTAAATTATTTTAGCAAACATTTATAAACTAATACACATAAACAATAGCATGCAGAAATAGCAGATACTATTTAAATTCTCTACAATGAAAACAACATCATTCAAAGAAAGAAAGATCTGTGCTTTTGCATAACAACTAGTTGTTAGGAGTGGAGGCAGAGACTAGATCTGCCTTGTCTCAGATACAGCCATTTAACACTAGGCATACGTTACAACTGAAATGATTTTACACATTGAGAATTGAACCAGTGTTTTGCATATTTTGCATATTTTTAAGTGGGTAGACTACAGTGGAGGAAATTAGTATAAAGGCACTTGTTAGAAGTGTGAACAATACAATAATTTCATATTTTGTTTCTAAAATCCTGGCCAGAATCATCAGAAAAAGAAGAAAACTGATATAATAGGTTGCGGACTTGTCGACTTTTTAGCCAATCGTTGTAAGAGCTCACTTGGTAGAGCGGTGGACCCTAGTGGTATATAATTTCAGCAATCAATAGGTCGCTGGTTCAAATCCGGCTCGAAGGTTTTTTAGAAGAGTATTACTTTTAGCTCATACTACAATAGTATCGAATTTAAAAAAAATATTTACATTTTTATCTTATTCTGTAAAATATTAAAACTAAAAAATAAATAATAGTTTTAAAAAACTAAAACAACACGCTTTATTATAAAACCGAACTAAAAAAATTAAAAATAATTTTAATTTCCAACACGCTTGGGATAAATAATTTTACCATCAAAAGCGTGGGGTGCTTTTATGATTGTTACATTTTCTTCTTAGAGACTTATCATTTACCAATATCTGTTTATTATGAAATATATTAATTGATAAAGAGCACCCCACGCTTTTGATGGTAAAATTATTTATCCCAAGCGTGTTGGAAATTAAAATTATTTTTCATTTTTTTAGTTGGGTTTTCTAATAAAGCGTGTTGTTTTAGTTTTTTAAAACTATTATTTATTTTTTGGAATGTTTGCAGCTTGAAAATTAATTACTCGTCCTTTGAAAGATAGACCCCTGTTACCGTCACGCAAGTAATATGTCATTCTCATTATTATCATCAATTTCTTGTGTGTGTGTGTGTGTTTGTTTTTTCTTTAAACCCCTTAAATGGCTTACGCTGCCAAATGTAGATTGACCGTCGCCTTAGCGTAAACGGTAGAGACCATACCTTCCACTCCGGCGACCTGGGTTCGATTCCTGGCGGAATATGGGATTTTTAAATCTCTACCCTGAGTCTGGGTGATTGTGTGTACTGTCTTGTGTCCTAAGAAAACATATAAAAAAAATAAAAAAAACAGACGAAAGAATCAAAGAAAGAAGGAAGAAAGAAATAAATGAAAAGTAAAAACATAACAAATGCGTAGAACTGAATAATCTGGAAAAAATTCCGCGACAGGAAATGTTTTTTTTATTCTTTTAAGGATAATTCACATCCATTTTTTCTTTTTTTCTTCGTTTGTTTCTGTCTTTTTTTTTCCTTCTTTTTTATTGATGCCATGAAAATCGTGATGCATAGAATTCCCGGGCAACGCCGGGTAATCAGCACGGGGTATCTAAAAAAATTACAATACAAAAATTTATAATATATATATATTTTTTTTTTTGGTTTAACTTTATTCACCACAATGCAAAAAAAAAAAAATCATATAGGTGTAGCAGCGCGCGCCGGGAATTAGCTTAATAAAAAAAATATATTTTTGGAATATTTGCAGCCTGAAAATTAATTACTCTTCCTTTGAAAGATAGACCCCCCATTACCGTCACGCAGGTATAAATCTGCCATTCTCAATGTTCTCATCAATTTCTTGTGTGTGTGTTTTTTTAAACCCTTCAATGGCTTACGCTGCCTAACGTAGATTGACCGTCGCCGTGGCGTAGTCGGTAGAGTCCCTACCTTCCACTCCGGCGACCCGTGTTCAATTCCTGGCGGTGTAGGGGATATTTAAATCTTTACCCAGGGTCTGGGTGTGTGTGTATCCTGTCTTGTGTCTTAAGAAATCATGTAAAAGAAAAAAAAGGAAAAAAAGAGAAAATGGAAAAAGAAACAGACGAAAGAAAGAAAGATGGAAAAAAAATAAAATAAAAGGAAAAGAAGAAAAAAATAACAAGTACACAGAACTAGATAATCCGGAAAAAAGTCCACGCAGAAAATGCTTTTTTTTATCTTTTAAGGATAACTCACATCCATTTTTTCTTTCTCTCTTCCTTTCTTCCTTTCCTTCTTTTTTCTTTCTTTTATTGATGCCATGGAAATCGTGATGCGTAGGTTCCCGGGCAACGCCGGATAATCAGCACGGGGTATCCAAAAAATACCAATAATAAATAAATAAATGAATAAATAAATAAATAAATAAATAAATAAATAAATAAATATATATATATATCTCGGATTTTACTTTATTCAACAAGATGCAAAAAAAAAAAAAATCATTTAGGTGTAGTAGCGCTCACCGGGTATTAGCTTAATAATATAATGACGTAAGAACAATTATTTTTCTTATCATGTCATGTTAAGCTTACATTGCTCAACGTCAAAAATGTAATTATAATATATATGTATGTTATATATATATATATATATATATATATATATATAATAAAATTTCCGCTACGCATGATTTATTAAAAATATTAATTTGGTAACACTATTGTATGAAATGGGTTTTTTTAGCAAAAAATAACAAAAATGTTGGCGTAATAACAACTTACGTTGCGGAGCAACGCCACTGTTTGAGAAACTTGAAAAAGTCAGTTTTAATTTAAATTTAATAAAACGCAAATATTTGACAGGTTTATATCTAGTTTGTAACCGTAAATTTGTGGAATGAACAATGCGCCACTCTTCCTTTTATCAGGTAAACACTAAATACATAAATTAAAATGTATGAAAATATATTACGCGTTGCACTGTCCACATTTGAAAGCAAACTAATTGCTTTACACATATAACAAATTAAAATATAAAATTTGAAATGTTTCTGTTTTTATATATTTTTTACATATGAATTTACGTTATTCTAAATTACAGGCGCAACTTTGAAATAAAGTTTAGTTTATTCCTCCTTGTAATTTTATATACGTATATATATATCATCATCATCATCATCTTCATTCATGGATTAGGTCTGTTGACCCGTTCCGACTTCAGCCCATCTCTTTCTAGGTCTGCCCACATCTCGGGTGCCTTTAGGTTTGTATTTTGTTATTTGTTTTGGATATCTATCTTCATTCATTCTGTCTATGTGTTGCTTCCATTTTTGTGAATACGTGTATATATATATATATATATATATACTCGGACGGAACTTGAAACCCGAACTTCTGGATTTATCCCAGTGCGCTACCGATTATGCCATCGAGTAAGTCTAGTACAAACATTCACTTTTCTTATATATCTTCTCATTATTACTAGTTGTAGTGGGATTTAGTCCACAAATCCCGTCCGAACATTTATATTTCTTATCATGTCATATTAAGCTTGCATTGCTCAATGTCAAAAAATGAATTATAACATACAATAAATACCATAGATTTTACACATCCTTTGCTCTTATTCTTCTTCTTCTTCTTCTCCTCTCTCTGTCCCTCCCTCTCTCTCTCTGTCTCTGACCCCCTCAATGTTCTTTTTCTACCTATGTAGCGGCGTAATGGAAGTAAGTGCGAGTATTTTCTATTATTTATCTAATATTTTTATTATCGAAAAAAATCCATTTGTTTAATTTGTATATATATATATTTTTTTTTACCTTGAAATATTTAAAGTAATATATAATCGGCTGGTGGACCCGGCATGCTTACCACATTTCACTCTACATCCCACCCCACACTGGCAGAATGATGATATTGTGGAAGGTTTGGCGATGGATTTCGTAGTGCCTTCCGGTTAAAAATTGTTGAGAAAGAGAGGGAGAGAGCAGCAATAAATAAATAAAGTGTCGAATGAGGTAGGGGGGAGAGTACTCAGTCTTTTTTTTTTCTTTTTGCTAAATATAATAATATGAAAAGTGAGTAAATGTTACTTATATTATATATAATATACATTAGAAAAAAAAACTACTTCTTCTATGTAAACACTTGTACAAGTCCATTGATTTTTTAATACTCGGCGTGCTCTACTACGCCTAAATAAATTTAAAAATTAATGGGCTTTTTTATGTTTAGTTGAATAAGTATGAGAAGCAAGTAATTTATTTATTCGATAAATGGATATATTATATGTATAATATGATTTTTTTACATTTATATTTATATGTGGAAGCCTTAACTTCCTCCGGCCTCCGGGCCTGTAGTGGGATCACTTTACTTACTTTTTACTTTACGATGCCGATTACACGGCGATGCCCGGGAACCTACTTCACATAAATGTGCTATGCATAGGTCGCTGGTTCAAATTCGGCTGGGGAGGATTTTTTTTAGGAGAGTAATACTTTTAGCTCATACTAGAATAGTATCGAATTTAAAGATATTTTCATTTTTATATTATTCTGTAAAATATTAAAAATAAAAAGAATGGTGTACTCCAAGGCGACCCACTAAGTCCAATTTTGTTCAATGCCCTTACGTGTGACGTGGCGAAAGAAATAACAGGAGCCAACATCTATATTTACGACGATGACATGGCTATCGCAGCGGAAGACATAAACTCTCTACAGACAGCGATAGATATTCTAACCGGCTGGGCAGAGAGAAATGACATAAAGATAAATGAAGAGAAGACAGAAATGATAGTGTTTAGGAAAGGCGGTAGACTGACCGAAGCAGAACAAATTAAATGTAATGGGAAAATCCTCAACAGAGTTAACAACTTTAAATATTTAGGCCTCACGATACAAACAACCGGGAAGAGCTTCAGGCTACATATCAGATCAAGAGCGGTGGCAGCAATAAGGGCAATGAATGAAATTAGGAACATCAGGTTACTGTCAATCAGCACCGCTATGGATTTGTTCAGATTGAAGGTACTACCCGTACTTGTGTATGGACTCGACTTGATATGGGAATACCTCACATATAAGCAACTGGAAGATATGGAGAAATTGAAGTCAAGATACCTCAAGAGACTCTTAGGAGTATCACCGAGTACGAGATCGAGGCTGGTTTACGAACTCACCAGAGAGACGTTTTTAATAGAAGATCTGCGGACAACACTACTCCTACCATCTAGTAAGGCCTACAATGTACTCTTGCAAGACCTGCAAGAGAAGAAGAAGGACATACCATCATCATTCTATGCGACCTGTGCGATGCAAGACAGACGATGGACAGAATCGAACTGTGAAATGCGTCATATCACTACCAGGCTGGCAGTCCATGGCTTCCATCACAAGATATGCTGCAACAAGACATTTCATGAACCTAACGACATGTGTATATGTGTTTTGTGTTCACAAAAATGTGAAAAGTACCATATTCTGAATTGTAAAAAACGACTTAAATCAATCAGTGCTTATAGCAAAGACAATTAAGCACTTCACATGTAATATCTGCACAGTCTGTGCGCATTTCTCCTTTATTATAAAAAGAAAAAATAAATAATAGTTTTAAAAAACTAAAACAACACGCTTTATTAGAAAACCGAACAAAAAAAAAAGAAAAATAATTTTAATTTCCAACACGCTTGGGATAAAATTAAAGTAGTCAGCAAAAAATCATCTCCAACACATATAGAATAAAACTAGAGTTATCAACAAAGAGAAAATAATTTTACCATCAAAAGCGTGGGATGCTTTTTACGATTTTTACATTTTCTTCTTAGAGACTTTACTTTTACAAATATCTGTTTATTATCAAATATATTAATTAATATAGAGCACCCCACACTTTTGATGGTAAAATTATTTTCTCTTTGTTGATAACTCTAGTTTTATTCTATGTGTGTTGGAGATGATTTTTTGCTGATCACTTTAATTTTATCCCAAGCGTATTGGAAATTAAAATTATTTTTCATTTTTTTAGTTCGGTTTTCTAATAAAGCGTGTTGGTTTAGTTTTTTAAAACTATTATTTATTCTCTCTATGTAGCGTCGTAATAGAAGTAGGTGAGGGAATTTTCTATTATTTATCTAATTTTTTGTATTATCTAAAAAATCCATTTGTTTAATATATGTATATGTACATGTGTGTATATATATATATATATATATATATTATAATTAAATGTTTAACATCGAGCAATGCAAGCTTAATATGGTATGATAAGAAAAATAAATGCCTGGACGGGATTCGAACCCGGATCTCTGAGTCTGTACCTCAGCGTGATATCCATTACACTACCAGGCGAATCCAATTCAAACACTTATTTTTTTTCTTATATATGTATTATACTCTCCATTATTACTAGATGTCGCGAGAACACTGTCTTCACTGCCATCTAGTAGCTGACTATATCAAGTAAGCAAATTAAAGAGAATATTTATTTTACTTTATAGCAGTGACGCTTTATCGATGTTATAATTAAATGTTTAACATTGAGCAATGCAAGCTTAATATGGTATCCCCGATACCATACGCTTTATCGCTGTTATAATTAAATGTTTAACATTGAGCAATGCAAGCCTAATATGGTATCCCCGATACCATACGCTTTATCGCTGTTATAATTAAATGTTTAACATTGAGCAATGCAAGCTTAATATGGTATCCCCGATACTATTGGTCTGAGGAATCTCATTTCAGTAGCTTGTATCCCCGATACCATATTAAGCTTGCATTGCTCAATGTTAAACATTTAATTATAACATCGATAAAGCGTCACTGCTATAAAGTAAAATAAATATTCTCTTTAATTTGCTTACTTGATATAGTCAGCTACTAGATGGCAGTGAAGACAGTGTTCTCGCGACATCTAGTAATAATGGAGAGTATAATACATATATAAGAAAAATAAGTGTTTGAATTGGATTCGCCTGGTAGTGTAATGGATATCACGCTGAGGTACAGACTCAGAGATCCGGGTTCAAATCCCGTCCAGACATTTATTTTCCTTATCATACCGTATATATATATATATATATATATATATACAGATTTTTACCTTTAAATATTAAATGTAAGTTATAATCGTGGTGGACCCGGCATGCTCACCACATTTCACAACATCCACTCTACACCCCCACCCGCATTGGCAGGATGATGATATTTTGGAAGATTTGGCGATGGATTTCGTAGTGTTAAAAATGGTTGTGAAGGAGAGAGCGCAGCTGAAAAAAGAAAAAGGGACATAGGTGGGGGGAGGAGCAGAGTACACAGTTATTTTTTCTTTTTGCTAAAATATAATAATATGAAAAGTGAGTAAATATTACTTACACTATGTATAATATACATTAGAAAAAACCCTACTTCTTCTATGTTATAAACATTTGTACAAGTCCATTGATTTTTTTAATACCCGGCGTGCGCTGCTGTGTCTAAATAAATAAAAAATTAATGCGCTTTTTTATGTTTAGTTGAATAAGTATGCGAAGAAAGTAATTTATTTTTTCGATACATAGATATTTTATATGTATAATATTATTTTTTTACATTTATATATATATATATATATATATATATATATCCCGGTGCCGATTACGCGGCGATGCCCGGGAATCTACTAGACATAAATGTCCTATCCGTAAAATATATTACCCCTCCCGGCGTTACAGGTGCTTATTATTTTGTGAGTCATCCGTAAGAGAGGGACGCTGTCGCGGACTTTTTTTCTGTACAGTTTTCAGAGTTATTCAGATTCTGTGTGTTTCTGTTATGTATCACAACTCTCCTATATAGCCTTCTTCTTAGTCTTCTTCTTCTTGTTCACGGTTTAGGCTTAATTATCAGCCTGTTCTGTATTTCTGTATTGTTGAGTTTAATTCCTCTATTCTTAGCTGTTGTCTTATTTCTGTGTTATGTTTTTTGTCTGTTCTTTGATATCCTGCTATTGGTCTGAGGAATCTCATTTCAGTAGCTTGTATTCTGGCAGATTGTTGTGTTGTCACTGTAGATGTTTCGGACGCATAAGTAATAATAGGCTCTGCCATTGTCATGTATAATTTCATTATAGAGTCTTTCCTGGCTTTATTTTTCAAAGTTCTTTTTAGTGTTCCTGTTATATAATTAAACTTATATAGTTTGTTATTTATATCTGTCTCTGCGTTGTATGACATTTCGCAACCTAGGAAGTTATATGTTACTATTTGTTCTTACTTACTTACTTACTCACTGGCACTATCGAACCCGTAGGTTCATGGCCGTACTATTTGTTCTATTGGTTTATATTCTAATATTATCTTTGTCCGAACTGGATGAGCACCCTTGAAGCCCATTGTTTTTTTATTTTGATGAGGATATTTCCATGTTGTTATTTTTATATTCCATTTAGTTTATATAGCATTTTTTGTAGTTCGTCTTCTGTTTTTGCTATTAATACCTGGTCATCCGCAAAGGCTACTGTTTTTATTACTGTATTTCCTAAGTTAATCTCCCAGTCGTCATTTTCTTCCATGATCTTATCATGTCGTCGAAATAAATGTTAAAAAACGTGGTTGATAGTGGACAACCTTGTCTAACTCCTCCTGTTATATTTATTGGTTCCCTTTGATTTATTTTCATTTTTGTTTTCTCATACCTTTACTTAATTGCTGCTATCATGTGTAGTGTAATTCCTTTTTTACTTAATATGTTCCATAATGTTGGTGTAGACACTTTATCAAAGGCATTCTTATAATCTATAAAGAGGATGTGGGACTCTAAGTTGAATTCTCTTAGCTTCTCTATTATTTGTTTTAAAGTGAATACGTTGTCTGTGCAGCTTCTTCCTTTCCTAAATCCTGTCTGCTCTTCTGATATTATTGCATCTACTATAGTTGTTAATCTTTGGTTGATCATTTTTGCAAATATTTTGTATGCTGCACATAGTAAGCTTATGCCTCTATAGTTTTCTGGCTTTGTTTTATCGCCTTTTTAAATATTGAGATTATTTTTCCAATTTTCCAGTCTTCTGGTATTGTATTTTGTTTCCGGCACTTGTTATAAATTTTAATAATCTTTCTTGAAAATTATTTGGGGCATTCTTTTTATCAGTTCTATATTTATATTGCCTATTCCGCATGCTTTATTATTTTTACATTTATTTAATACTTCTATTATTTCTTGCATCTCTAATTCATCTACTTCTGCATATTGTTCGTTTGTTTTTATGAGTGTTATTTCTTCTTTATTTTGTTTGTCCGTCCACAGTTCTTTATAATAATTTTCTAATTCTATATCTTGTATAGTTAGCAGGTTTGTTTTGTCTTTTACTTCAGAATTAAGGCTTCTTATAAATTTATATACTTTGTCTTGTCTGCCGTGTAAATTGTGTTCCATTTCTGCTATGTATCTTTCCCAATGTCCCAATGTTCTCTATTTAATTTTCTGGTATTTTTTTACTAATGATCTTGTTCTATTATATTCTATTCTGTTTTAGTCATTCTTGTTGTTTAAGTAATTTAAGTAAGCCTCCTTTTTATCTCTACCAATTTCTGGATTTCGGGATCCCATTTTTTAGTCCTTTATTTCTTCCTCCTACTTTCTTTGTTCCTAATACTTCTTTTGCTGTTTTATGTATGAGTCCTTTAAACTATTCCATTCTTCTTCAATTTCCTTTTTTGACTTTTCAGCATTTGTATAATCTTCTAGCCTTCTTTTGTATAAATCTTGTATCGATTCTTCTTCTAACAAATTTATTTTATACAATTCTTGTTTGTTTTCTTCCTTCTTCTTTAATTCTTTATTCCAATTTCTGTACCATTTCTTTTGTATATCTATTTTACTAATCAATAGGTAGTGGTCACTATGAATATCGCTTTCTCTGAAAACTCTTGTGTCACTGACTAGATTTTTCATTTTTTGATTAACCATAATGTAGTCTATTATAGAGCATGATCCTCTCTCACTTCTCGTACATTTATGTATTTCCTTATGTCTTAAGTGATTGTTCGTTATTCTTAATTGGTTAAAGAATGCGAAATGTAATAACGTTTTCCCATTATAATATAGCGTTTCTTCTCCATTGTTTCCCGTTACATTTGTAATTGCTGTTTTCCCTATACGTGCATTTGCATCTCCTGCTATGATTAAGTAATCGTTTTTGTTTGTTTATCTTTTGCAGTTGTTGGTAAAATTCTATTGTTTCTTGTTTTCTGCCATCCTCTGGTGCGTAGATTCCTATTACAGTAAGATTTCCTTTTGGTATTTTGCATCTTCTTTTCATTATTCTCTGATTTTTCATTCGTATGCAGTTATTGTTTTCCTTAATCTTGTGCTTACTAATATTGCTACTCCTGCTTGAGCTCTTTGTGTTATTTCTACTCCACTATAAAACATTATGTAGTTACTTAGATCTTGACTTCCTCTTTGTTTCTTTTTTGCTTCTGTTATCACTGTTATATGTATACCTCTTTCTTTTAATTCTCTTTCCAGTTCTGTTTCTTTATGATGTATTCCTCTGACATTCCATGTTGCTACTTTAATTTGGTCTTGAATTCCAAAACGTCTATTCTTATGCTTTGCGTTTGTCGTCATCGGTTGGACAGTCCGGCTATATCTTTGGAGCTTGTAAGCATTTTGAAGTGTCCCCTGAGTACGCTACTAACGTACTGCAAGATTAGTCCTTTGGAAGGTCTGCCTTCTTAAAGCCTTTGGACTTGCTTCCTTGTGTTTTATCCCCACAAGGAGGGTTGCCTCTTCCGCCTTCTGCCGTTGAGGACTTCACTCTTGTTTCCCCAAGCTGGGTCTCTTATTTCATCCCCAGAGATTGGGTTGCCACTTCCGCCATTTTCGCCGTTCCGATATTTCTATCTCCGCCGTATCTGCGTTGTGGTCTTTCGTGTTTGCAGCTTCCAGTGTGGTCGTTGCTCCCACGTTGCGGATTATTCTTAGTTCCCTCTCCTCTTATCTAAACGCAAGCCAAGGCTTCCCGGTTATGATCGTCTGGGTCATTGGCAGGGATTAGTTGGGATGCCACGGCTGGTACAGAATCATCTACAGTAGGTAACGCAACTACGTTGTGTGGCGTCCATAGCTTAATCCTGGTGGTCGTTGTAGCAAAATTTAAAAGTAAAAAAACAAATGCAAATTGTGAGGCGCACGTCACTCTTCCCGGTCAGCCATTACGTTTTTTAATGACTTACATCTTTTCTTGAAACAACGAAAATGCTTTTGAAATGTTGTGCACCAAGGCTGCAAGAATTATATTGGAAGAGGCAAACCACTTTTCTGCTTCACTCGATAACTCAACAGGTATTTATTTGTATTATATGAATATTGTCCACCGCTGTGGTCTCGAGGTAGCGTGCTGCCTTGTCACGCAGCGGGCCCGGATTCGATCCCCGGTCGGGGCAGTTTTTCTGGGTGAGGTTTTTATCGGGGTTTTTCCTCACCTGTAAGACAAATGTCAGGAAAACTTTAAGGCCCAAACGGTCCCCGAAATCATATGGCCATCATTTCCATCATCATCCTTATCATTATCAAATCATCATCATCGTCATCCTTAACCGGTGTGGAAAGCAACGGGAAGCTACCACACCTACACAATTCCCTAGTAAAGCTGCAAGCATAGCATGAAAATGCTATGATTGCAGTGGACTTGCCCTCGGACAGAATTACTATGGATGGATATGAATATTATATCTATTCAAAATATTTTTATTTAAAAACATCTGTATAATATTTCAGACATTTTGAAATATTCATTTATAATATATGTATATTTCGAAAGTTGAAATATTTGAGTTAAAGTACTTGTTTTGATATTTAAAAATAAGTTTTTGTTTAATTCGTATGTGTGCCATATTTAATATTAAATATAAAAATACGTTAATATTAAAATTATTCATATTCATATATTAATCATTTTTTAAGATGAATCTATTTTCAACGATAATTTGCTGGCGAAAAGATAACACCTATTAAGATAAATTGTAATTATACATTTTTAAAATTAATTATATAAATATATATATATAATATATAGATCTAAATATATATGACTATATATTTTAAGTCCAACCGCTGTAGTCTCGAGGTAGCGTGCTGCGATTGTCATAAAGCTATATATATATATATTTCCATAATATATATATATAGTTATATGCTCGGACGGGATTTGAATCCCGAACCTCTGGATTAATCCCAGTGCGCTACCGATTACGCCAGCGAGCAAGTCTAGTACAAACATTCACTTTTCTTATATGAATATTCACATTATTACTAGATGTAGTGGGATATAAATCCACAGGTAGCGGTTCAAGTCCCGTCCGAGCATTTATTTTTCTTATCATGTCATATTAAGCTTGTATTGCTCAATGTCAAAAATTTAATTACAACATATAATAAATACAATACATTTTACACATCCTTTCTTCTTCTTCTTTTCCTTCCCCCCTCTCTCTTTCTCTCTCCGACCCCGTCAATGTTCTTTTTCTATCTATGTAACGGCGTAATGGAAGTAGGTTGCGAGTACTTTCTATTATTTATCTAATTTTTTTATTATCTAAAAAAATCCATTTGTTAATTTATATGTGTATATATATATATATATATACTATTTTAACCATCAAATATTAAAAGTAAGCTATAATCGGCTGGTGGACCAGACATCCTTACCACATTTCATCACCCCAATCTATAACACCCCCCACACAGACGAGCATGATGATATTGTGGAAGGTTAGGCGATGGATTTCGTAGTGCCTTCCCGTTAAAAATGGTTGAGAAAGGGAGGGAACAGCAGAAAAAAGAAAAATGGACGTACGTGGGGGGAGGAGGAGAGCACACAGTTTTTTTTTCTTTTTGCTAAAATATAATAATATGAAAAATGAGTACATAATACCTACATTTTATATAATATACATTAGGAAAAAACTACTTCTTCTATGTTATAAACACATGTACAAGTCCATTGAATTTTTTAGTACCAGGCGTGCGCTTCTACGCCTAAATAAATTTGAAAATTAATACGCTTTTGTATGTTTAAATGAATATGCGTGAGAAGAAAGTAATTTATTTATTCGATAGATTCGATATATATATGTAGATATAATAATATATAGATATATATATATATAAACCCGGTGCCGATTACGCGGCGATGCGCGTGAACGTACTTGAAATATATGTGCTATCCGTAAAAGTTATCACCGCCCCATAGCGCCTTTAAGGTGCTTGTTATTTTTGCGAGTCATCCGTAAGAGAGGGACGCTGTCGAGGACTTTTTCTTACATTTTTCCTGAGATTTTCAAATTCTGTGTTATTATTATGCATCACAACTCTCCGATATAGCCGAATATTACAAGAATTGCATTGCGCCTTTGCACTGTAAAATATTTTAAAAACTACGCTTTTGTTAGGAACAAATAGTAGGGTCTACCTACTATTATGTGGTAGAGAGAGAGAGAGAGAGAGAGAGAGAAGAGAGAGGAGAGAGAGGAGAGAGAGAGAGATAGAGAGAGCGAGAGAAAGAGAGAGAAGAGA